>JADRCD010216943.1:0-39055 GCA_019843815.1 Montemys delectorum
GGGGTGTGTGTGTGTGGAAATCTCACAGTGTGGGAGGCTTCTGTGTTCAGTTCTATCACAAAGCTCTGCCTTAATATTTGGTGCATATGCAGTGAATAAAGTAGAAAGGGAAATAAAGCCACACACACCTCCAAGTGCTTTGCTAAGGGGAGTTTCTAGTCTCCGTTAAGTTACTTCTGAGAACGATCTGTGAGAATTCTACACTTCACTTCAGGTTTGGTGTAGATCAGAAATACCACTATGGTAGGTGCTAGGTTTTATGGGGACCATTATTTAATAAAGAACAAATGAACCCCCCTTTTTTCTGTTCAAATAAATTGCTGAACTTAAACTTGGGAAAATCAAGAGCTTGTGCCAGGCTGGATAGAACTGAGCGCTGCCTTACAGGAGTGGTGACACAGGCCCACCTCCACTTCTGGTGAGGCAGCTGAGGCAGCTGAGGCAGCTCTCCCATTGTAGAGATGCGGACAGACAGGGTGTTCTGATGGAGAGGAAGCAGGAGATGCTCCCCCACCCCCCATCTTTCATTTGCACTTGGTCTAGCTCATACCAAAGAAATGCCTATACCGTCCATAATTGATCATTGAATTGATCACAGGTGTGTGGCTGTGTAAGTGGGGAAAGGGCAGGGTATTATGGGTTTTTTTCATACTTCAGGGAGCTCCTGCTTTTCTTTCTTTTGAATTCATTCTCAGCAGAACCCAAAACATATCACCAAGGCGCCCATCTGTGAAGTGGCGCCCTCGGGTGGCTAGGATGCACACCGTGGCTCTGAAAAGACCATTTTGAGAACTCTAATGAAACAAGCCACTGGGTTTTTATGAGGAGGCTGAGACTGTAAAAGGCCATCTGGAAGTCAGAAGTCCTGGGCTGTGTTCCCAGGAAGCCACCTCCATCATCCTCTGCCTTTTCAGAAGAGGCTCTGACTTCTCTAGAAGTGAATATGCTTTCTAGAATGCATGTGTGCTTAAATAAGGGGCTCTAGAGACCAAGCCAGGCCCGGGGAATGTTATGTACTCAACTCTAGGGCAAACTTACAGAGCTGTGTTTGGATAAATGGGTTGTGTGGAGGGGCACCAAGCTGGTAGCTACAGGAGGTGGGCAATATGGCGCACGAGATTTCACTGGCCACACAGATGCCTGCTCCAGGAAGCTGCATTGACACACAAGGCCTCAGGATCGACTTGGACATTGTTCATGTCTGCAAGGGACAAACATGACATACTGAAGAGCAGACAGCAGGGAACAAATAGAGGACCCAGAGTGTTGGAAAGGCAATCAAGGCTTAAGGCATCGGCTGCAGTTTAGATGGGACTGGTCCCTAAAAGTTAATGTACTGTTAACTGGACTCCCACTCGAGAGGTCTGACCTATGTAAGGTGTCACAGGGTCATTAGGCATGGTCCTTCTGAATGAAGGAGTATCTTTCTTTCCAGACCGGGCTGCCATGAAGGGAGCCAGTACAAACCTTACATATTCCAATTGAGTGAGTACTCCAATCCCATAGCTGTGTTGCAAGTTGGCTGGGCAAGTGGTACTGTCATGATACAGTATTCAGATCCATGATGTCCAAATGCTAGTGTCTAGTGCACACCTGAAGTGTAGCTAGGCTCACTTAAGATACGTGGTGTAGGGCTGGAGAGATGGCTCAGCCGTCAAAGGCTAGGCTTACAACCAAAAATATAAGATACGTGGTGCACACTAACACAGGCTCGGTACAAAAGAAGAACTGAAATAGCTCACCAGTACTTTAAACTGTCTGTCTGTCTGTCTTTCATGTACCATGGTATGTATGTAGAGGTCAGAGGATAACTTATACCATCAGTCCCCTCCTATTATCATGTGAGTCCTGAGGATAGAGCTTGGGCCATAGGCTTGGCAGCAAGCACCATTACTTGCTGAGCCATCTTGTTAGCGCTGAGAATACTTGTCTATAGTGATCATGATGCTGGGATTATGATATCAACTAAAAGTACTTTCACTGTGTTCTTTGGCTTTCCAGACATGACTGCCAGAGAAGTGACAGTGAGAAGATAGAGGAGAAAATGCCAGGCCTGGAGAGAGGCTTGGAGCTGGAGAGCTGGCTAGCACACAGGAGACCCTGGCACACAGCATAGAAAGCCTGCAGCAGAGAGCAAGGGAAAATCAAACACACACTTCTGAACAAGGGTATGAAAGAATCACAGACGCCTGTTCTTAAGCAAGCTTAGCTCTCTCCTGGAGGTGGTCATCATTTGAAGGATGATCAACTGGTCTAAGGGTGATTCTTACCAATGGTGCCCAGCTCAGCATCTCTGCCCAGCAGAGACCCTGGGGACACATGTCCTTCCCACCACCACATGTCCTTGTGAAAACTGTCTCTTCAATTCAGCTCTTGCAGACAGACAGCCAGAGCCAGACAGCTGCAGGTGTCCACAGGACTCAATGCCACAGAGGTAAGGGTTTCTTGGAATACAATTCTGGGTAACAGCTCATGACTGGAGGAAAATCAGGGTAGAACTGAGAGATGCTTTAAGTGTCAGAACACAGCTCTATAGCCAGTCAAGAGCAGAGAGGAAAGGAATGTACTGCTGCCTGCTTGGCTCCCTGCCTAGGGAATGTGCTGCTCACAAAGGACCGAGTCTTCCTATATCAATTAACAACCAAGACAATCCTCCACAGACATATCCATAGGCCAACTTACTAAAGACAATTTCTCAGTTGAGACTTCATTCTAAGCTATGGCAAGCTGACAGTTAAAACTATTACCGGGCTGGCGAGATGGCTCAGCAGGTAAGAGCACTGACTGCTCTTCCGAAGGTCCCAAGTTCAGATCCCAGCAACCACATGGTGGCTCACAATCACCCATAATAAGATCTGATGCCCTCTTCTGGTACATCTGAAGACAGCTACAGTGAATTGGGCCGGAGCGAGCGGGGCCGGCAGAGGCCCTGAGTTCAATTACCAGCAGCCACATACATGTTAGCTCATGGCCATCTGTACAACTACAGTGTACTCATACACACAAAATAAATAAAAAATAAATCTTTAAAAAACTAACTATTACCATTGTTCCTCACAGTTCAGAAGCCCTCCTGTAGTCTGTCTCCAACTACGTCTTTTGGAGACTTTAGAACCTGCCTGAGCGATTCTTTGATCCTTTAGAAAGAATGCTAGGGACAGGACCACCGATGGCAAAAAGTGAGGATGGGTGAGCCCTATGAGCCCTGTTGGGATTCCTACATAGTTACAGCCTGTCCTGAAGAACCATACATGGGATCTTCAGTGACTGGCTTCTTTTAGGAGAGCATCAAAGGCCCAGTTATGTCAGAGTGTGACTTGAGATGCCATTCATTAACAGTGTGGATAACAGAATGCACAGATAGGCCACATGCGTTTATCTGCTTGACAGTTACAGGCATGCTGTTTGTTCCCACTTCTTGGCTGACAAGATCCATGTTGTTACAAACATTAAAGTAAACAGGTTTCTGTATGAACGTGCATTTTCTTTTTTAAATAATTAACTTCACGTGTATAAGTGTTTCACCTATGTGTATTTCTATTTACCATTTGTGTGCCTAGAGCCCTAGGAGGCCAGAAGAGGACACAAGTTCCTCTGTAGCTGAAGTTATAGGCCCTTGTGAGCCACCAGGTGGGTTCTAGGTAGAAACCTGGGTCCTGAGCAAGAGCAGCAAGTACTGCTGGCTGCTGAGCCATCTCTCCAGCCCCTGGATGTGTACTTTCATTAGTCTTGAGTATATACCAGGTGTGGAATGCTAGGTCTGACTGACTCCTCAGTAACTCATGGCGTTACAGACACTCTCACCTGGGACAGGCCCCAGAGCTAGGCCATGACGGTTCAGATGCAGCTCACACTCCATCTTAATCACAGAGACAGGCGAAGAGGGTCGTCAGAAAGCTGCCCTCAACCCTTGATCCTCCCTGCACCTAAGATCTCACCTATGGGAATGTACGGTACCTCTTAAAAAGAGGAAAGAGGCCTGAGGAGGCCAGGGCTCAAGGACACATGGTTCTTAAGAACAGGGCAGGACTCAGGTCCAAGGCCAATGCCTCCTCTAGTCTCCGTGTTCTTAGCACAGGCTCCAGACAAGGACACGGACAAGTGTGCACTTGGGGTGCTACCGACCTGCTTGCACATGCTGAGAGGCAAGAGCATGTCACTCAGGTTGGGAGTGTCCCCTGTCCCTCCAAGGCTTTGATCTCACAGGAATCTCATACATACAGTGCCAATTAACAATTTAGGGTACATTCTGATTTATAAGATACTTTGTGTATACTGTGGCCATCTGTTACATTCCTAGTTGCACTATATGCAATGGTGAAAATGTCATATTGTATATGCTACAGGATTATAGCATAGACATACAGAAATAATATATGTGTCAGACTTCAAAAATGTATGACTAAGTAATTGCAAGTATCACAATATACTGTTTGCATATATGACACTGTATTTATGTGGCATATGCAATATTTTACATTAAATTATTATATATACCAGGCCTGCTGAGATAGTTCAGTGGGTAAAGGAACCTGCTGCCAAGCTTGAAAACCTGAGTTGGATCTGTAGGGCTCACACAGTCGAAGGAAAGGTCTCCCAAAAGTTGTCTTCTGACCTCCACACGTGTGCTGTGACACATTCCTCCAATCCCTCACAAATGAATACGTGCAAAAAATGAGAATAAAATGCTGTATATTCTTCGGTTCACCTATTTTGGATTCCTGCTCTAGCTTTAGCTTGAGCTGTGGCTGCAGGAACACAGCAGGATCTTTCGCAGGAGTCTCTCCGCACACATCTCTCAGTGCTCTGGGTAAGTGTTAGAGAAGCTCTCGGGGTCAGAAGCCACGTCACTGCAAAGGCTGTGGACTCTGTTGCCAGGCTCCTTCCAGGAAAGTCTTCTCGGGTTTTACTTTTACCATCAGTGTTGGGAAAGGCAGAAGGAAATGGGCACAGTTCCATGAAACCTTGGCTGCTCTGGGGAGTCCTGGATGTTTTTTTCTAGGAAATGAAAGAGTATCCACTGGATGCTTTACACTGGTTTGCAGCTGATTATCTTAGGTCAGTAAGAATCTTTCCTTGTTACAGGAACAACCACTTCACCCTCCTCCCAGTGAGGAGGACCCATGGGTGACCTTGAAAGTCCACAACTCTCCCTTGGGATATGATCTCAATTCATCTGTGGCTTCCTTGAGTCCCACAGGAAAGCTACTTGCTAGAGCTCGGTCTCAACTCCCATGAACCCAATATGCTAGCAGAGAGGCCATGTTTCTATCCAGCATGGAGAAACAGGCCCTCTTTCATCACCTCAGGTACAAACAACCCTTGGTTTCAGCCCATAGTTCAGGGCATAGACAATTTCACATTGTTCATTGAGAAAGCAATTAATCCATCCCAAAGGGACTGGATCAATATTAGTTGTTGCAGTAGATAGTGGTAAATGTTCCAATCACTTGTAGGAAGGTGACATAGTTACATGACAACTTGGTTTTTTCTAGTTTGATTGTTATTTGTTTAACATGTATGGTTGTTTTGTCTGCATTTATGTTTGTACATCATGTGCACACAGTGCCAAGGGGTCAGAAAGGGGAGTTGGATCTGCTGTGACAGGAGTTTTGATGGTTGTATGCTGTCATGCGGTGCTGGGAATCAAACCCAGGCCCTTTAGGAGAGCATCCAGTGCTCTCAATGGGTTGAGCCATCTCTCTAGTCCTTTCATAATGATTTTTGGTTTCAGTCTTGGGATCAAACAATTACCTAAAGCAGGTGTGTGCTTGACCAACTAGACACATCCCCAGCAGCCTCACTGGAAACTCCTTCCCAGAATGCCCTGCACTGTCCCAAAGTATCTGATTCTTAGAGCTCTCTACCCTCTTTTAAAAACATGTTGATTTTTCTTTAGAAACAGATGACAGTTACATGGAATTCATTTGGAAGATTAAAGTTTTAGCAACAAGTTCAACCCATGCTGCTAATTCAATTTTCAACATTACCCTAGCAATACAAGCTCTAGACAAGTCCTGAGCTTTGAAGACTGGGACAGTGTGTCAGAAAGGTCAAACCTCCATCCCATCCCATCCCATCCCAGTACCTCATAGTGGTAAGGATGACCTCACCCTGTCAGCCTTCCCTGAGTTGTAACAAATCACCATGAATCTAGAACCAGACCTACACAGACAGTGCCTGGTTCAATGTGCTTTGGGGTGACTAGTCGGTGAGACTGGGCACTCCTTTGTAAGAATATACAAAATGTATCTCTGGCAGATCCACACCCGTGTCCATCTATATTCTTTTAAGTTATAGAAGCCAGAAGCAGAAACACTGCTACTCCTGACTGACAATCTCAATTATGAAGTGTCTTGGAGCAGTATGGTGGCACATCCTTTTAATCCCAGCACTCAGGAAGCAGAGACAAATTTTTGTGAGTTCAACGGCAGCCTGGTCTAGAGAGTGAGTTCTAGGACAGTCACAGCTACACAGAGAAATCTTGTCATGAAAAACCAACCCAAACCAAGGATTGGCATTGGGCTGGGAAGATGGTTTAGTGGGTAAAGAACTTGCTCTGCAAGCATGAGTTTGGAACTTCAACATCTACTTTTGAAAAGTTGGGCATGGCGGCATGGGTTTGTAATCTCTGTGCTGGGGGAGGAAGAGACAGAAGGATTCTTGGGGCTTGCTGGCTAACTAATCTAGACAAACTGGTGAGTTCCAGGGTCAGTGAGACAGACACCCTGTCTCAAAAACATAAGTTAGAGGGGTGGAGAGATGCTCAGAGGTTAGGAACACTTGCAGAGGGAGTCAAGTTCCATTCCCAGCACCTAAGTCCTGGGGCTTACAACTGTCTGTAAATCCAGCGTCACAATCATCTGTAACTCCAGCTTCAGGAAATGTGGTTTTTTTTTTTTTTTTGGCCCTGTTGGGGACTTGCACAGAAGTGCATATGCTAACACAGAGACAGATACACACACATAGTTAAGTAAAATAACTCTTTAAAAAGAAGATGAATTAAGGAAGACATGTGGTGTTGACCTGAGGCCTCCACGTGCATGCACATACATGAACATGTGCAGATGCACACATCACACGTAAAACATTCAGGGGCGTCTGCATACAATCCAAGATGACTCTCTGTGCTACAGTATCATGCAAAGCAAACCTATCTATGGTTTTTGCAAACTATCAGTCACAGGTTGGACACCCATCCCTGCATTTAACGTGTATGGGTCTCAGATAATTCATCTTCATCCAATGTGATTGCCTCTGGAGAAGGCAAAATACCAGACACCTCGAGCCTAGGGCAGAGTTTCTGTGTGTATGAAGGTGTTTTCAGAGAGGATTAAATGAGTGGAAGACCTGCCTTAAAAGTGGGTGGCACTGACAATGGGTTGAGGACCTCAATCAAATCAAAACGAAAGGGGAGAGTGTTATGCACTGATCTTCTGGTCTGCCCAGATGTGTGTGAGATGCTGCAGCATGCTGCCACCACCAGGCTGCCAGAAGGTGTGTCTACCCTGCCATGCTGGAAGGTATGCCCTCAAACTGTAAGTTTAACAAGGCCTTCCCCTCTTGAGTTCTCTCACTATATCAACAAGAAAAGTAACCAAAACACATGCATGCCATGTGATTCTGTTTATAGGAATTTTTATAAGAAATGAAGCTAACCTGTGCTAATAAACATCAGATGCATAGCTGTCCTGAACAGGGAGGGCGAGGAGGAGGGAACTTCCAGGGGTGAGGGAAGGGTCATGAATAGGGACATGCATGCAGTTGTCAAAACTGACTTGGCAGCACACCTAAGATGTGCGCAACACATATGCAAAATTGATCTCAATTTAAATTTTTATATTAATTTTGTGTTTATGTGGGTCTATAGGCGGATATGGGCATATGTGAGTATAGGTACCTCTTTAAACAAGCTTTGGATTACATAGCATCATACAAGAGATATGATGTCATGCTCTGGGATTCACCATATTCTATAGTCTTCTGCCAGACGGATATTCTGTATTTTAGGAGTCACTTTAACCACGTGTCACAGCCTAAATTTAGTTTGGGTTTTGGGGATAGAAATCTATTACTAAGTGACATAATCCCCCAGCGAGTCACCTTCCTCTGGATGCTATAGACTGTGTGACTACTCTTACCTCCATTTAGCATGATTTAGGAAGGTATCCTTCAGCAATCTAGGGTGAAAACACACATATCTTTCTCGCTTCATTCATCCCACACCTGCCTGGGAAGGTTGCAGGGTTCCCATGTGGCCCTGGCAAAACTATCTGAAGGACACAATGGTTGTTTTAATGGGAAATGTCTCCCATAGTCTCAGGCAGCTGAATACTTGTCCCCAGATGGTGGTTCTATGATGTAGCCTTGCTAGAGGTGTGTCTCTGGAGGCAGGCTTTGAGTTTAAAAGCCTCGTATCATTTCCGTTTCTTCTTCATATTCAGGTTTCAAGGTGTGAACTCTCAGCTTCCTGTTCCCACCACCACAGCGGCTGCTATGCCTCTCAGCCATCATGGGCTCTAACCCTATCTGAAACCAACAGCTCCAATCAATTCTTGCGTTTGTAAATTGCTTCTGGTCATGGTGTTCTACCACAGCGATTGGTAAGTAATTAGCGCAGGCTCAAGCATCCGTTACAGAGCAGGTTCTGGAGGGCTCCATAGCCACACAGGTTAGTTTTTTGTAGGTTCCCTCCATGGCCGTAGTAAGGGCACTGCAGCTATTAGAAACAGAGCTATTTCTTACTGCTTAGAACAGCCCCTGGCCACAGCAGTCTCCCCTGACAAATGCTGGAGTTCTGAGAAAGTGTAGGTAGCACTTGCACTTGTAGTTCCGGGCGTGTGCGTCGTGTGTGGTGTGTGTGCGGCGTGTGTTCAGCCCCTCTGAGGACCTTCTGGAGACAAGTCCACAAGCTGAGTTAGGCCTAGTCCAAGTCATGGGCAGCTCGTCTTCCCTGTTAAGGAATCGAGTTCTGACTTCTAACAGCTACCTGCAATCTCAGGAAGATACCCCAGCAGTATGTGAACACCATGGCCGCCTTTGGGGAACCTTGGGGGGACTCCAGGTGAGTAGTGATGGTAATGCACTCACCAGTATGGGTCACCAGCACTCATCGGACTCCAGGTGATTAACTTCGTTATTGTTTTTTGAGATCGAATTATTTGGTCAGTTCTACAGTCTCTTACACTTCTAGACCAATTATATTTCTCTACTGGATTATCCGATGTTTTTGGTGAAAAGATAAAGGAGCTATGATTTTGGGGAAAGATGTGCTGAATTTATACATCAATTTGGGGGAGCTGCCAGCTAAGCAATATCAATGTTCTAAATCATAAGTCCATGTCTTGACAGTGCTCCTATGATCTCTTACAATCCCACCCACTTTGTAGTTTTCTGTGTACAGGTTCAGTTTTTCTTTAATGTGTTTCTTTTCATGGATTTGGTTTGTTTGGTTTTTGTACATGGAATTGTTTCTGTAATTTTATTTTGGTTATTTACTGCTAGTTTTAGTGATACAACTGAGTTATGCACAAGGATCTTCTGTCCTTCAATCTTGCTGAGCCTGCTGGTTACTTGTCATAGAGTCTTGGGATCCTTAGGATTTTCCAACATAAGCACTGTATTATCAGTAGGCAAATGTCTTACTCTTTCTTTCTCCCTGACAAATTCCCTGGCTTGAACTCTAAACATAATGCTGAAATGAAGTGGGGACAATTGTGTCTTGTTCTTAGGCTTAGGTGTGAGTTTTCAGCACCTTACCACCTAGGTCTGAGGGGACTTGTTGGCTTTTTCACGGATGTCTGAATTTCCCTTTCACTCTTTTTGTAAAGGTCGCTGGGTGTTTGGATCACAAAAAGCTATTGGTTTTGTCAGAAGTATTTTCTACAACTCCTGTGGTGATTACTGTAGTATACTCTACAGTTGTGTGTGTGTGTATGTGTGTGTGTATGTGTGTGTGTATGTGTATGAGAGAGGGGTGGGTAGTGGGTGAATGCCTGTGTCTGTGTATATTTTTGTGTGTTGAACCAACCTTGCATTCCTGGGGAAAACACCACTTGAACATAAAGTGGGAATGCTCTTCTAGGGGGCAGAGGGATGTTCTGTGGCTGTGACTCTTGCTGGATGATATTCTGGATATGCCAGGCCAGACTGAAATGTGCAAAGGACAGAGAGTCCACAGGCGGGGTTATTCCAATCATGTAAACAAAAGCTTATTGAACTGCAGTGTGTGTCAGGATCACCTCCAGGGTTAGAACCCATCTCTGCACACATCTCTGCGCTGTCCCCAGGGATGCCAGCTGCACAGGCTAGGGGTGCGTCTTGAGGGCGTTTTTTTAGATGGTACTGATGCTGCATAAGCCAGTATAGACACGGAGCAGAACAAACACTGACAACATTCTCCATGCACCTAGGGGAGAACACAGAGGCCACCGGTCCCTCTCACTAGCAGCATGCAGGATCCAGGAACAAAGCCCGGGGCACTTTCCAGATAAGAAACTTCATAAACATTGTTTTCTTTTAGCATTAACTCCGCATGATTAAGTGGGTAGGTATAATGACTAGTTTCATTTTACAAAGGATCAAACGCTTTGGCTTTGAAAACCAGAATCACAGACGATGCTGAACTACAAATCCTCTGGCAGACTCTACATTTCATCATGTAGATACAATGGTGGCTGAAGGGCAGCCTCCATGGTTTTGCAAAGGGAGTTGGGTCAGGGACACATGCAGAGTGAGGCCAGGTCAGGAACAGGGTGTAGCCGTGTGGGAAGCTTAGCCAGCACCTGTGCCGGGTGACCAGCGTCTCATGGTCCTTAGTGCCATTTTCTGCCTGAGAACTTAAGATCAGTACCAGCCGCAGAGAATGCAGAGTTCTCACTCCTGAGCAGAGTACAGGCTTGCCACGTGAGAGCAACCAGAAACAAATGGTCCCTCACTGTTCTTTCTTCCTCTACTGCTCTGAGGCTTCGAGAGTTAGTGGGAAGGCACTATGGACATATCGCTATACACAAGGAGCCTGAATAGAGAAACCCAGTGCATGTCGGGCTGGGCTGAGTCATGGCTACTGCTAATACCACAGCTTCCCTAGCTGTTGCATGGATGTGATCTCCCCTGAGCTGTAGAGCTGAGACGGAACAGGTACAGAAGGACTAAGGACAGTATCAGAAGATGAATTCCAGCTCAAGTGGTCAGTATGATTCCAGATGGGGGACATGGGATCCTATGCCTGCCTTGTCCTCGTTTGCAAACCACAGACAATCTCTCTGTGCTCAGAAAAGGCACACAGTTGTGCAGGGCTGTTCATCCCCCTTCCCTTCAGTGATGGATACACGGAGAGGAGCACTTCCCATGTGGAACCACAAAACTGCATCAAAAGACATGAGCCTTTGGAGCGTGTCACAGGAATCAAGAGAAAGCATGGCTTATAGTATGTAATTCAAGTCTAAAACAGTTAACCTCCCTTCCCGCTTCCTCCACAGGCTCTCCTAAGTGGACAGAGGCGCCCAAGAGACATCCTCTAGCCATGATGGGAAATCTGAACACCCACAGGCTCCTCAACTGTCTCCATGGATACATTTCAGAGAGTCAACAACACAGATTTCCAACCCAAGACTATTCTCTGGCAGCCAGGCTGGCTTCCAGCACACACTGGCTTCCAGCACACACTGGCTTCCAGCTCACACTGGCTTCCAGCTCACACTGGCTTCCCACACTCATCAGACAAATAATCAGGCTTCTGGGTAGTGGTGTAAGAGACCCTGCATGCCACTTGTCCAAAGGCAAATGGCAGCACAGGCATCTTCTGTCAATGGAAGCCCTTTATGGTTAAGCTTAGCATCGTCTTCTTCGAACTACCCTTGCCGTGAAAAGAGCTGGTCTGTTCAGAGCTTCATCAGAAGCTCCCTGTTGGAGCACAGATTTCTACCAAGCTGCCTGGCCTCGGCTCATGTGAGGAAATGCTCTATCCCTTGTCACCATAATCTATAGGTATTATTTTTAAGGCAGTGTTCATGCCCTCCTCATCTGCATATTTTCCTAACTGGCTTATTATTTATAGTAGAATCTTTGGGATCCGGGCTCAGTGCTCTAGTGAGTTTACTAGCATATTTAGCAATGCGCTACTGAGGCCCGTCCAGTCAGGAAGGGCTGCCCCGTGAGTTATGGCGCTTTCGGTCGGATTCTAACTCGGCTGCTAAGAGAAGTTGCTAAATATCTTAAGTAAAAGCAGAGGTTCCCCAGGCAGCTGTTGGGTTTGCAGAGCCGTGGATGTATAAACTTTATTGGCAGTAAATGTCACTCCTTTGAGTAGATGCGTGCCCACAAAACCTTGGCTCCTTAGGAGCCTGCTGATGCCGGGGCTGGTGCTGGACACACAGGGGACAGGGAGGGTGGCCTTACTCTGTGGTTGGGGCTGGGGCATGGTCGCCGACAGGCACGTGGTGGTGACAGAAATTCACTCTGAGTTGCAATTAGCGGCACTGTCATTTTCGGGGGCTCCTGCCAATTAATTAAGGCTGTCAAACAGAAAAACCACAGCGTTCACATGGTAATTTATATTGGAAGAGACAACCCTCAGGAGCACAGCGGCTTCCTCTACAAACAGATTTCTCCCTCAGAGCACTGAAATAAACACGGGGAGAAATAACCAAGATAAAAGACGAGAGTTGTGGGCACGCGTACGAAGGGGTCTGCGTGGGCAAAGAAGAAAGTTAAACTGCCCTTGTTGTAACTGTTAACTCTGGTCACCAGAGAAGAAGACAGGCTGATTAAAACTCCAAACGAGCCCCCAGCTCCCTGAACCCTCTGCGTCCAGGATGATAGAATCAGAGGAGTTTATTCATGCCATTAAGCCCCAGAGAACTTAATTGAAAGAAGAGCACTGCCCGGACCTTGACAAGCGGGAGGTCACAGTAATTGCTGCCGGACATATTTAACATTAAGATAATCAGGCCATTAATTACCCTTCGGATCATTAAATCAGCCAGTTGCAAAATGAAATTTCTGCCTCTATTACTCACTTGAGAGACCACAGGGGTGGCCTTTAATTTATCAGGGAGCGTGAGCTACAAAGGCTGGGGCTGGGGGAGGGCAGCTGGGGAGGGGGCTCCCCCACAGGCACGCTGTGCCAGTGGTGGCCGGGCAGGCATCAATCCGCCATGCTTGGTGATCGTGGCAAATTAACTAGGTAAGATAACCTCCCCGTGCAAAGGCAGAAGCTGGGGGTATGTAAATAGATGAGGGCAGGCAGGGAGCTCAGAGTGTGCACACCACTTAGGAAGATAATAAAGGGAATCATCCTTGATTATCAGTGCTAATTTGGACACTGCCGGTAGCTTGTTATGCGTGTTCTGAGTAGCATTTAATTAATTCAATTGCTTGTTAATGAGGGAAGTGACATGTGGGGAGCAGATGCCACCCAACTGCAGATGGACTCTGGTCAGGCCAGCAAAGGCCTTTTTTCCGTCTCCGATCCCCCCCCTCCCCGTTTTTCTTTTCTTTTCTTTCTTTCTTTCTTTTTTTTTTTTTTTTTTAAGAAAGAGAATAGAGCAAAGTGTCCAGCACAGAGGAACACTCAAAAGACACAAAACATTGACCTCAGCAGGCCAAGAACTGTTGAAAAATAATCAGACGAGACAATCCCGGGGCCGCGTGGGCAGTCATGTCCCTGAGGCCACATTTAGAACAGTGCATCTTTATGCCAGAAATTTGAGCCAGAGATTACTATATTGTGATCCTATGATCAAACCTAACAAGACAAAGACGTGGCCAAGTGGAGCTGCTTTTAATATCTCGGAGTCAGCTGCGGGGATCCAATTATTTTCAGTTTGGATACATTTCCCCTTTATCAATATCTCCATGTGCATAAATAAGATGAAAGTGGCCCTGCAGAATCAAAGGGAAGTGGTACTCCCCTCGCCGGGTGGACTGGTTGGGTCTGGAAGTGTGTGGCCAGTCTCCCACGCAGGTTTCTGATGTGAGCCCTGATCTTCCTATCGATGGCCATGTTTCTTTTAGGTTAAAGACAGAAGAAGGTTTAGGCAGGGAGATGGAGTTACATATAATGAAAGAGGGGTGGGGGAGGATGCTCAGAGAATGTGTACTAAACAGGCCAGCAGTCCCTTCCAAGAGGCATCAGAGTGGTAATGGGTGGATTTCGGCTGTGCTTGGAGTTTCTCTCATGAGCTGTTCCTGGAACTGAAAACACAGTTCGGCATTCCAACTTCCTTCGATTTCCCAGCCCAAGCCAGCAGGCACCAAGCACCACGTAAACGGGAGGCCACACTAAAATGCAGATAGCATGTTCCCTCCTCACCTTCCCAGGCCAGATGCCATCAGGGAGACACAGGAGGCAGAGGGGAGTCAGCTACACCACCAAGTCCTCTGGCCTCTGCCTGTGGCTCTGCCACATCTGGTAGGAGAACCACTTCCACCAAAGCCAATATAACCAGCTTCAGAGTAAAGGGCCCGGCCGTGAAGGGGGACAGGTCGGCACTGTGTCCAGGAGACACGGTCATGATGACAGGTGTCACAGGGGCCTGCTAGAGCAGCTTGGCTGTGATATAGACCCCCAAGCTTCGTCTCACCCATGGGAGGGGGCAGGGGAGTGTAGCAACAAGAGCACCTGACACCTAGGTGCCAGGTGACTACGCTGGGTTCTGTGCATGGCATAAGTAGTCACTTGACTCATAATGCCTTTACCATAATGTGGCCATTTTTTCCCCATTTATCTCAAAGGGTCACCAATGATCTCCGCATTCCCTTCAGTGACAGCCAATTAGTCTCTTCACGTTGGAACCCAGAGCACCTGGTGGCTCCAGACTCAGCTGGTCCAACTGTCTACAACACAGCTTGACACACAAACACATGCACTGTGAGAGTCATACAGCACACCCCAATTCCTAGCCTCAACTCCAGATAATTCTGTCCCCTGATGCTGCCTCTATGGCCACCAACATCCCCATTTACAATCAATATTTTAAGTGTGTGCTTAAATGGTATCAATAATGTGTGTGTGTGTGGGGGGGGGGGGGGGGGCTTCTGATTCCAGCCCAGATGTAGTTAATTGTTGCCACACATTGATCTCCCCTCTAACATGATTCTTTCTCCAAATCAAACTCCCATTAGAGAGGGGTGGAGGGCATCTTCTCCACTCCTGCGACAATAAATTTAATATCGAATGCACTAGGAAAAAATGGCAGCTGTTGCAGAATCCATCCAAAAAGATTTTTTCCTCCTTCCTGGGAGTAATTAAAAGATGCTTTCCTTGACTAATGATCCCCCTGTTTAGGAATGGGAAGTCAATACTGCTTCAGCTGTCGTCAGCTCCGATTGATCATGATGCTGCTCAAGTTTGAACGGCAGTTCTCAGGGTGGCTGAGGATTGCTGGAACCAATTATAGGCTATCCAGAGCCGGCCTAATAGGGGTGTGGGGACAGCAGGCAGAAGGCCAGCCAGCTGTGCCAGGCGCCTGTTCTCCCAGCCTGCCAGTAGCCATGGCTAATGTTGATGTGTGGTTATTTCAGGGGGCTGTGCACTTCTTTGCAGAAAGATGTCCTATGTGCTCTTTCTCCACAGTACTATGTGTGTATGCCTGCACATAAGAGTGTGTGCATTCATGTAAGCATGTCGAGGCACACGTGTGTATGTGTTTTGTGTGTTGGGATATGTATGTATTATGTTGGGATATGTGTATATGTGTGTATGTGTGTATGTATGTGTGTTGGGGTACATGTATGTCTGTTCATGTGTCTGAATGTGTGTATGTGTGTTGAGGTACATATATGTCTGTTTATGTGTCTGAGTGTGTGTATGTGAGCAGCACAGTTTCCATTACATTCTACTGTCAGATGCATCTTCTGAATGATCTTGAAACAGACCCAAGAGCAGTGGGAAAACATCAGGGCCCTCATTTCAAAGAGTGACACTTGCTTTTTCCATGAATTAACATGAATGTTTATGAAACTATTTTATTTTGAGATTAACTTCAGGCCCCTTGATGCTTCTACGACCTGGCCTGGGATCCTCAGTGAGAAGGTAGGAGGGTGGGTGTCATATCCGACAGGCAGTACCCAGACTACGTGTCTATTCTCTTGGGGTGAATTCCGACTCATTCTAGCCAAGACTTCCAGGCTTTTGTTCCTCTCTGGGGGAAGAGTGGGAGGTGGTAAGGTGGCAGGTGGCGGGATCGCTACTGCACTATGTATGGGTTGTAGTACTTCTTATTCATGATGCTGTCTAAGGCTGGGAACCAAGGTGGCACTTGGCTTGTTCTGGGTTGGTCTTTTCGAATCACCCTGCTGCTGACTTCACCCTTCCCTGGATGATGAACAGACGGAATGTGGTCAAACACAAACACAGACTACACGTCCTACTGAATCCTTCTGACATCAGATACTCTGGGATTAAGAGCTTCCCAGAATAAATTCATCCTCGCTCCTTGTTCTAAGGATCCAGCCTTTAGGTGGCACATGGCTGCACACGTGTGCTGCAGACGAAACTTTGGGTGGCTTTATCCTCCTACACCTTCTCCTGGAAGTCAGCCATGCTGTGAACTTCCTGGAGCCAATGTCCTCAGCTGGTCCCAACAGGACCCACCTGTCATGATGCTCCTGAGCCTTTATTGATTCTCTCCCTTTCGTCCTTCCCTGCTCCTTGTTTGGAGATATTTATTGAATTCAATCAGACCCCCCCCCCAAAAAAAAAACCCAAAATGAAACAAGACAAACAAACAACTTGGGATAATTTTACCAAACGTACAAAGAAGCCTCCAGCTCTCCTGCTTGTCTGAATGTTCAGAGATCTCAGAGTCACCTCTCAAGGCACCCCAGCATCACATCACATCACCACAGCCTTGGGGAGGAGTCCTGACTCAGAGGGCGTCTCTGGAAAGTCTTAGAAGGGGTCTTATTAACCAAAGGTAAATAAGAGGCTCAACTGCAGCCACCCTATTTGTGAGGACCCACCCATCTCTAAGCAGTCAAGGGTGGCATAGTCAATGCTGGGCAGAGAAGAAAGCTATAGCCTGGAGCTCAGGGCAGATAGCAGTCAGAACTGTCCACTGCCCACAGAGTGGTTACTCATTCCCTGCTGGGTGCATGAAGACAATCACACACTGTGTCTAACTGTTCTAGACTCTAGAAGAAGAGCCAAAATTTCTAATTCATAAATGGCACTAAACACAGTCTATATGTTTCATTTGAACTGAAATGGTCAGGTGCATAAAATCAGTTTTCTCTGTATAGCCCTAGCTGTCCTGGAACTCACTCTGTAGACCAGGCTGGCCTTGAACTCAGAAATCTGCCTGCCTCTGCCTCCCAAGTGCTGGGATTAAAGGCTTGAGCCACCACTGCCTGGCTGAAATTAAATTTTTACTAGCTCATTTCAATGCTTTTTTTTTCACACATTAAACAATTTAACTTCCAGTCAGTTCTTGATTTTTAAATTGAAATTTAACGACACTATGATCAGAATAGGTACCTCAAAGTAAACTAACGTTTTAGGATTGTTTGGAGTAAAGAGCCCCGCTGGCTTCCATGAGAGTGTTAGATCGGGACACCAGTTCTCTGAGGGCAGGACACCTTTGGTTTGTAAGGAATCCACCCCTTATCTGTACTACACAGACGAACCACACAATGAGGAGCTGCCACAGGGAGCCTCTGGGGTTTTAACAAGCATACGTTGTACACCTTGCCTGGCCTTCCCTTCCAGCTCCCCTTCCCATCATGGCTAACAGATGTGGTCCAGAGAGGGCGCTGCACATTTGTTTTGCAGTGTTGGTAAAATAAACTCAGCCAGCAGATCTCAGGACATCACTGTCCCAGAAAATTGGACAAGTGGCTTAAGCACCCATCAGTTTATAGTGGCTCCGGCTCTGACTGTGTCTCATCACTGGCAAAATATTCCAGACAAACTTTAGGTGTTGAGCAGGACAAGAGCCTCTTCCTCCTGTTTTCTTGAGAAGCATAGCAGAGGCTGGCCTCACCTTGTGCCCGCTGGTGAGCGTGAGCGTAGGGGTGGAGGTGGGGCACACAAGAGCACCCAGTACCTGAGAACCTTGATGTCCTCAGACCAACCAGAGATGAGCTAGCCCCATGCGCTACTTCAATTTCTTTGAAATTGGGCTATTTCAGCCACCTCTTGGGGGAATTAAATATGTATGCATATTCTCAAAAATGGTTTATAATTGCTGTAAATGAAAAATGAGAAACTAAATGGCCTCAAAATAGATGTGTTTTTATCTTGGGTAACAATTAGCATTAATGAGGAGTCAGCCTACATTGTGTTTAACTGTACTTCATTAGATGTGTTAGAAGTCTGTTTTAGAAAATAAAATATATTCTCTTATCATAAACTCACTTGTTGGCAGGGGCACATGAGAGGGTTGGATACCCACAAGATGCTTACCAAGGGTGTAAGAAAGAATACAAACACCAAAGAATCAAAAATTTATAATTAATGTTAGCACAGCCTGTTTCTATTAGAAATATATTAATTAAAGTAATATATTCATGAGATTAGAAGCCTAATACATTTCTAAGACGGTAGAGGAATCCCCAAGGCCTAGAAATAAAAATAAAAAAATTAAGGAGTTTGAATCATCCAGTCTGCTCTGCACCAATTTCAGATGCGGATGCTTCTAGACTAGATGGATCAGAACCTCTGTAGGTTGTCAGGGCCCTGGCTACGGCTGCTGCTGAGGTCACCTCAGCTGTGTAACTGCTGGTGGAGCATCTGTGCGTTCCTACCTGGTGGAGTCCAATGAGGGCTTTGTCCGTCCCTGGCTGCCTTCTTCCCACACGCTGTTGGCCAGCTCATTCCCGATGGAGGACATCACCTTGATCAGCTCCAGAGGCCAGTCGTCCAGATCTAGCGATCTGACCCGAGAGAGGTGGGTGCCGAGATTCCGGTGGATCCCCGAGCACTCGATACACATGAGGGCTCCCAAGTTCAAACTGGCCCAGTTAGGGTCTACAGGGAGAGAGACAGGAGTAAAACTCAGATTACCACCAGTCACTCTCAATGTCCCAGGACTCTCAGAGACACCTGAACAACCAGTCAGTCCCCATAGTCCTGTGACTTAGAGCTGCTCTTGGTGTCAAGGGAGACGTGGTGTGTTGCTGGCAGCATGGTGTTCATCTGGACAGAAATACCTTTTGTGAAGGCTCCACAGGACTGGTACACAGCACAAAAAAAATCCTGTGTGTTAAGAGATGTCTAGCATGGCCAGCTGATGACAGAGGGAGTAAGAAGCAGAGAGGGAAACTGGGTAATACCAAGGCCCAGGTCACGCTCGAGGCTGCACTGGCTCCCATATCCCTTTTGTTCTTGTCAGCACAGCTTGGACAAACTTCAAAGACTGAGAGGCACACTCCTGTGAGAGAGTATGACCGGCAAGGGCCTTGCTTAAAAGGACCTATTGCAGCAATGCACACTTGGCCACTGGCAGGTCAGAGGGTAGGTAAGACAGAGTTGTATCAGGACCCAGTTCCTCCACTCATGACTTTCGAAGTAAACAGTGTAATGCTTCAAGCTGGGATGATCGGCTCATATAGAGAATGGTTTGGCGACAAATCTGTCATTGTGTGATACTGGATGACATCGTCAGAAGATCAGGAACTTGGTTGGGTGTAGGGCTGGCTTTGGGCTTACAATCTCTAGGTGTTGTATAAAGGCAGGCTGGCCTTGATGGCTACTGCCTCTCACTGTTGACAGAAAGAGAGGCTAAACCCACGCAGGTAGAACTGGCATTTAACTCAAGTCTACCAGAAGAGTCAGCAAAACCTGATCTGACCCACTGGGGAGATTTCCTTGGCTCTCTACAGAGCAAATGACCATCTATGGTTGCCTGGTGACTAACCAGATGTCAGCCAGCCCATGTACTTAAGGTGAGTCCATCTCTATAAGTTTACATCCCTGGTTTATATCTAAGAGGATGCCCTGGGAGAGGCTTGTGTTCTCAGAGATGTTCCTTCCAATGGGGAAGGAAAAACCTAGGTCTCACAGAGAGACACATGTTTCATATGAAGGCAGGGAAGGGCTAAGTTACAGGTAGAAGACAACTGTGCTGTGGTTTGGATGTGAAAATGTCCCCCATAGGCTCACGTGTCTCAACACTTGGTCTCCACATGATGGTGCTGTTTTGGGTGGGTGTGAAAGCTTCTGTAGGCGGGGCCTAGGTGGAAGAAGTGGCTCTCTAGTGGGGTTTGGAGCTGAGTCCCACTTCCTGTCCTGGCCTGACCTCCTATTACCAGAGGACCCACCCCTACCACATGACATACTGTAACTCCTCAAGCTAAAGTCACAACGAACCTCCTTCCCTCCCTACTTGCTTCCTGTCAGGTATTTTATGGTCTCAGAGCAGTGGGCACAGCACAGAGGCAGCATGGATGGACACAGGCCTGACTCAGCTGCTGAAGAGCTACATACCCTCCTCAGCAAGGCTCTCACCTGGTGTCTGCTATCCCTCACTGCTTGGCTTCTGTCCTGTCTCTATTGTCCCGTCCACTGAGATGAGACAGCCACAGCTGCCAGCCACCTCCATAGCTAAATCCTTCAGCCCATTGTTGGCCTCTTGTCCACTGCCCGTCTCCTGACACTCAACTCTGATGAGGTAGAAGTTAAATGTCTCTTTGGATTTCTTCCTGGTTTTCGTCTTTTCCCCAGCATTTTCTCCTAAAACTGGCCCCTGCCTTGGCTCCTGTAATCTTTTTTTTTTTTTTTTTTGACTTTTGAGACTGGGTTTCTCTGTGTAGCCCTGGCTGTCCTGGAACTCACTCTGTAGACCAGGCTGGCCTTGAACTCAGAAATCTACCTGCCTCTGCCTCCCAAGTGCTGGGATTTACCACCACCAGCTGGCTCCTGTAATCTACTTGGATGCCACTCCCTCTTCTCAGCAAACCCAGCTTGACCCTGGGTTTAGTGACAACCTAAATTCTAACAACTTTTAACGGCTCTTACCTCCCTCTCCCTCCCAGCTGGACACTGCTCAGGTCTCCCTGCCTTCTGCATGCCCTGATGAGGGATTTTTCTGTCGGTGTTCTTTCTACCTCTCCCAACCACACCAGTGTTCTTCCAGGATCTGGGGAGTTGACACACATGCTTCCATCATCCCCAGAGATACTCTCTCAGATTCAACACTTTCTTCTTGAACTGAGCCTCCACTCCTGTCCTTATTATCGCCACACACTGCGGTAGGAATATAGCAGGCTTATGTCTGTATGTTCACATTCTGACCCCTGCAGGCCACCTCTTGACAGTAGTCACGAAATGTGGCAGACCCAATCATGTAACACTGAGACTAAAACTCTGCCGTGGCTAATATTTGCCCCTGAAATTAAGTCCAAAGTATCTGCAGACAGAATCAGAACTGAGCCCCACCCTTTTCCTGTCTCATGTGGGGCCCTCAGTATCTCCACCCACCTATGCACAACACTTCCAGCTCTGCCTGGCATGCTGCTTGCCCTTTGGTTTCAGCTAGAACGACCTTCCTTTGGATAACTCTCTTGGTTACCCCAGATATAGTAAGGGGGCATCACAGAACCCATGCTGTGCTGTGGGTAGAGCTCGGTGTGCCTACTCTTCCTGTTGGCGACGGCCATTAGAGACTATGACAACACACCATATCCAGATGAATGCGGAGCAGCCCCACCATAGCAGAGCCCATATCTAAGGGACTGAGGGATGGTAGGAACTGGATGACATCATTAGAAGATCCACTAGGGATGGTGGATGAGGCGGGATCTACTAGGAACTGGCCTGGCTCTAGCCTGATTGTCTAGACAGCACCAGCGATGAGTCTCATGGACCAGAGTTCAGCAGCTGGGTTGTCTCTCTCAGTTTTGTTCTGGAAGGTCTGGCACACTGGTAAGGGCCAGATGTGTATAGGGTTCTCCAAGTTCTGGGATTCCCCAGGTCCCTCTCTGAACATGCTCCCGGTGGCTGGCAACTGGTATCCCCAACACAGATTTTCACTCTCAGTGGATGCTGGACAGTGCTGAGCTGGGCCAGGTTGCAAGCTCCCTCTAGAGCAAAATTCTCAGAGACGGTGATGGGCCTTTCCTGGACAAGTAGATACCACTGACTTTTCCAAATTCACTGCACCAGAATTTCTCCTTATAAACAGGCAGCCTACAGCTAAGGTAGTCCAGCGCTGGCACTGGGACAGACTAAGTGTACAAAATGGTAGAGATGCCTGGTAGTCTGCAGTGATTGCAGCTTCAAATCCCACACTGTACTAAAGTTCTCAGGGCACACCCCTCAACCCCTAGAGGGTGACACACGTGAATGGTGGGTGGGCCAGTAGGACTCTTAGATGGGCTTTTCCCAGAGTCACAATGTCTGTTACACCAACAACTGATGTCACCAGTATCTTTCTTGACTCTTTAGATGTGGATGGCTCTAATTTCAGTCCACAGTCAGTGGAGAGGGACACCTTTAAAGCTGGCATTTGCTCCTTTTTTTTTTTTTTTTGGTTTGTTTTTTGAGACAGGGTTTCCCTGTGTAGCCCTGGCTGTTCTGGAACTCACTCTGAAGACCAGGCTGGCTTCGAACTCAGAAATCTGCCTGCCTCTGCCTCCCAAGCGCTGGGATTAAAGGCGTGCGCCACCATTGCCCAGAGTCTGCTCCTTTCTTGCCCTTCCTGCTGGCCTCCTCCCTAGGGGCATTGCTGTAACCCAAGATACATGCCCTTCACAAGTATTTACCACATTGTCTCAACACCCTGAGAACATGCTCATACCATATTCCATGTGGGATATGGAGACCTGTTTCCTGGCATTTTCAACCAAACTGGGTATGTATACTTAAAACTCTTCCCTGACTGTGCACGTACCTCACATCAGACCTCTAGGTATCTTAAGGCCTCTGAGGGAAGCAAGGGGACTGGGAAGGGTGTGGGCTGACTGGAACAGCTCTGCTTATTGAGAGCCTGGGCTCCTCCCTCCCTGACCTGTCAAAGAGCCCATGACAATATCAACTATCACTCTTGAGAACTTGAAGACAACATGTATGGACTGGATGCAGCAGCATATTTGGTTAATGGTTTGAACCTTTTTTCCTGAAACTTCCAACCCTGCCTTTATCATCTCTGTCCCACCCACTCACGTGGCCTTGTCTATAGTCTGGTCCCATGGCCTCCCTTTCCTGCCCATCTTGAGCATGCGTATGCCCGCCCCCGTCAGGAAAGACCTGTGATCTCCAATTTGCTACATGCTACAGCTCCTACAAAGCCATGAGTTGGCTTCTTTTTGAGGAATCTTTAGATGCATGCTGGAAACAATTACAGACATCAATCTCTGGATTGGATTTTTTTTTTTTAATATGCCTCAGGTTTTGTGCTTGGAAAAAAAAAGGTCTGGTTTAAGGAAAGTTTTGGATAAAAACACATTTCAAATAAATGTTCTTCTCTTTCCAACTCGCGTTTTGAAAGTGAAATTTAAAAACTCAAACAAAAAGAGAGACTTTAAAGCAGTATCCAAAGGAGCCTGAGGAAGATGCCCTTCCTGCCCTGAGAAGGGGCTCCTGCTGGGCTGTGGTCAGCCAGGCCACGTGGACAACTGGCAGGCCAGGGCCCTTGGGGAAGCCTGGTGCCTTGTCTCCTGAGGAGATGCTCATGATCCACCTGCAGGTCTCCAACTCGCCCTGACGTTCTGCTCTCACACAGTGAGTTGGTGTGGTCAGACAGTCTCCCCCATAAACCAGCCCAGAGTCCTGTTCCTGCTGTGAAATGCAGACAGTTTACTCAGCCTTCGAATGCATAAAGACTTCACCATCTCTCCTAGTGGCACCCGAGCATCTGCATCACCTCCCCGTTTCCAGCCTGAGTTGCCACTCTTTCTCTCTGCTCACCCAGGGAGGCCTCTGTGAGGCTGCAGCCTCCAGCCACATCTCTTCCTCATGCCCTACTCTGCTGCAGAGCCCAGTTGACAAGCCAATTCTAGCAGGAAGCTTCCTCTGACGTGGAAAGTCTGAGGTGCCCCTTTGCTCCTTCCCCAAGGCTCTAGACTGTGCCATGTGCTTATGCCTTGCCCGTTGGGCCTACTGATGTGATCACCAGTGACAGAGGTGCTCAGTTCCCAGACATTCCTCATCGGAACCAGCACCTTTTACAGAGTTTGAACTGCACTTCCCCCTCTTCAAACCTCTCTGTGACAATAAACAGGCAACATTTACTCTACACAGCTTCTGAGAGTATAGACTTGGAACAAAAGCAAGGCTCTACACCCCAGGGTGTAAGACAGAAATAGAAAGTGTGACATGAAACAGGGCTAACTCCAAGGGATGCGGTCATGACAATTTCCGTCCTTTGCCCATTGTGATGCCTGAGGTTGGAGCAGAGCATAGAACAGTCCAGTATATAAGAAACGGCCTGCTTCTACCAGGGGAGCCGTGTGAAGGATACTGTGTTAAGATAAAACCCAATCTTAAATATGTCAAGCCCTCAATGCTGTAGCCGATAAGGGTCCAGGGCCACTGTCATCCTGTGTACTTACTTTGGGTATCACAGTCCACGCAGTGCGAGTTCCCTCTCATGTTACGGATGGACTGCAGGGCCATGGCTTCACTCTGGCTGGTTAGTCGGGACTAGGCACAAAGGAAGGCAGAAAATGCAAGATATAAACAGTCAGGAGAAATCCATACATCTAACCACATCAGAAAAAAATCAAATAGATTATACACGGGTGCAGCAGTGTGAGATTTCTAAACAATTACTCCTTTTTTGGTGTCTGAGGGAAATCTGTGAGGGAGAGACAGGTTGTCCATAAGGGTTAATGTCTGAGATGGACTCTGCCCAAAATGAGCAAAGTCGTCAGATTGCCATCATTTGTGAATAAACCAGAGATTGCTACACAGAGAATGTCACTGGCTAACACACCTTCACGGGCACATACCTTCTTAGTATGAAGATAAAAGAACAAGGAAAAAAAAAATCTGTGTATTAGCCAAGGGTCAGGCCTTAATCAGCACACCTGGTTCTTCATCAGGAAACCCTCCACTAAGCTACACGTCACAGCCCGGAGAGCTTTCCTCATGTGAGGGTCTCTTGGTTGCTACAGCATCAAATCGAAAGTCACTCACTGGAGTGAGGCAGGGTCATTTATTCATAAGCATACGTGATGGTCTTCAGAATAGATTTTTAAAAAAATGGTTCGCTTGTCGTGGCAAGGTTAGAAAATATGGGAAAAGACACGAGCATTTATAAACTAGGATTTGATTATCCAGAGAGCTCCTGGCTAAGTGGTTCTCAACCTGTAGGTTGTGACCGTGTTGATGAGGTCAAATGATCCTTTCACAGTGGTCATATATCAGATATCCTGCATATCAGATGTTTACATTATGATTCATAACAGTAGCGAAATTAGTTATGAAGTAGCAATGAAATAACTTTGTGGTTGGGGTCACCACATGGGGAGCTGTATTTAAAGGTCACAATGTTGGAAAGTTTGAGTACTGCTGCTCCGGGTCTTTCTCTGTGTGCATGTGTATACACAGGCACCGTAGGCAAGCCAGAGGGGTACATGCTACCTTGTAGCGCGCCTTTTCAGCCTAGTCATCCTGTCTGTCATTCAGTGCTAACAGAGCCTCTGACTTCATCACTAAGTGCATGCATAGGAGTCCACTGAGTGAGGGGACAACACGTTCCTTCACTATACATTTGGACTGTTCTAATTGTCCTAGACCCTGGACAGTGCTGTGAAGAACATGCTACATGTAAACCTCTACACACATCCCCAATTATGCAATGCAGTAAGGATGGAATCTTGGAAGCAAAGGGGCAGAGTGGGTAATGATGTGCGTATTTTTAAAAATTTCATTTATTCAATATGCATTTGAAATTACAGTTAAAGCAAAATCAGTTTCAAAACTTATAATAAATTTTGTTTGTGTACAGATTCTTTACAAATTAAGGTATCTGGTGCTAAACAGGTGGATGTGAAACAATTTATCACTTGCTAGTTAATAATAAGTTGTCTATTTGTTGCTACTGTTTAATCAGCATCCTGGACTACTGTGTTTTACTTTCTCTTGGCATCAGAAAGCATTTTTTAACAACTTGAATTTTCATAGAGATGTGTCACACACACATACAGAGGGGTCTGCCTATCTGCCTGTCTCTTTCTCCATAAATCTGTACAATTCTGTGGCTCACTGGTCAGCTGCTCTGCCTGTCAGGGTCAGATTTGGATTATCCACCAGGAGCTGAAATACTGGGTACTGCTCTCTCTAATGGAGTCTGGACTTTTCTCAAGTCATGCAACTGGGGTACTGTATCCCATTTTACTCTCTCACAATCTAACCAGCAGCTACCCAGGTGCATATCTGGTGTCCTTCAGTTGCTCATGGGGTCTCCTCCCAGGGGAAGCCATTTCCACAAATATGCTTGCCCATGGGTACAGAGGACAGCTTTGGTGGGCATGTATCTGCTTCTGGTCCAAGACATCTTATTGTCTGGGTTCAGAGTAGCAAGCTGGAAAGAGGCTCTCAAGAAGTAAAATGGGAGAGGCCAGCACTGGCCAGAGCTTCTGGAATCCAAGAGAAAAGGGTATGGCTTCAGTCAGAAGATATGAGATTAATCTGTCCATACAACCTGGGATGCGCTTATCTGATCAGCAGTGTATGTCCCCTTCCCTGCTCTGAAGCTAGAATTCCAAGCCTGTGGATGGCAAGTGTCATTGTGCCCATTGGTGAGGAGGGGAGACACATGGTGGGTGGACGGGGACATGACCTAAGAATCCAGAGAGCCCAGAATAAAAGACCATGGTTCATCCCAGTTGGGTATAAACTATCTTCTGAGAGAGAAGCAAATTACATAATGCTAATAATGGCTGTGGTCTGGTTCACCCTGCCTGGCTCAAGAGGGTAATAAAATAACACACCCCGTCTCTCTGAAAAACAGACTCCCTTCTTAATGACAAAGCTGGCCATACATCATGGGCAGAGGTTTCTTTAAATGCTTGTAAATGAAACTGCAGGTGGATGGCAATGTCTTTCTTTGGTTTCCAGTCGATCGCAGTTTGAAAAATCGAAATGCTCACTAAGAATCTCAATGGGTCAGTAAAGGGTCCTGACTATCTAAGGGTTCAAAGACTGAAATGGAAAGAACCCGGCTGGGAAAGACGGGACCAGTATAAGGAAGATTGCCGAGCAGCGGCCCAGAAAACGCAGTGAACACACTTTTATTTCTGGCCACATAACTGCTGGAGGACTCTTTTTAATTACTGAATGAAACATACACCAGACTTTAAAAAACCAGAAAAATTCACCCTGCCCAAACTCCCTACAGTCTCCTCTGCGTTTGTATCCCCGTGACATTGGAGACATTTATGAGGGCAGCATAGGGCATCTTTTAAGTCCATGTCTCTTTTTCTGATTTATTCTGCCTCAAACAATAACAACAAAAAAATAAGTATGGGCGCATAAGCAGGCAGAGTCCAAAGGCTCCATTGCCTACAGAGAAAGGCGAAGGCTTCCCACACAGCGCTGGCTGCCACAGCAAAAGCTTCATGTTGGACACCCTGCCACACGCGGACGGCCAAGCCAGGACACCAAACATGCACGGTGTTTGTAGATACAAAGTGGTTTTATCTTTTCAATTACTTAGTTTTTTTTCCCCACAAAGCATACCTGGGTCTTGTCATCCACACAAGCCATCCGATGCCTCTGTCCCCCCTGGGGCTCCACTTGGGCCTTCTCTTCCCTTTAATGATCAGCAGCCTTGATTTTGGGGCAGCCTGCTGTGGACCTTACCTTATTCTTGCTGCTCTCACAGGACTGTAGGCTGGCGAGGATCTGGCTCTCGATGGCTTGGACCCATGCGTCTCGTTCCTCATATGTGGTGGCTTCAAAGTGCCACGTCTGGCCAGTGAGGGACACAATGATAAACTCCAAGTTTTCTTCTTGCTCTGGAACACAGAGGTGGGATGAAGAGCTCACTTTCATGACAGCAGTGCCCGAACCCATCCTGTCACAAGTGCCTCTGGATTCAATAGCACCGGCATGGGGCTGGCGGCACACACAGGATGGGAGCGCTGAGATCTGATCCACACGCCCGCTGACACTCAAGACCGGCTTCCAAAAGCCAGCAGAGATAACTAGGTTTCAGTTGATGCTTGGTGGTCAGGGAGAAAGGAGAGACAGCGGGGAATGTCAGGATCTCTGTGTAGGTGCAGACCAAGCAACTTAGGAAAGTAAGTTTGTAACTTACTGCTGGCCCTTGGGTCTGCAGGAGGAAAATGGAGTTAGTTCTGCTAGATATGAAACCAGACTATCAAAGCAGTTGGGTCTGGATCCAGGTGAGCTAGGAACAGTAAGGTGGGTGTCCTTCCAGGGCCGGGCAACTATCAATGGGGGCGTTAAATTCTCACTGTGCTGAGACTTGGACAAAGTGAATCCAGGCAATTCAGAGGGCTTTAGTGGACACAGGTCTGGCTGGGTGGCCACAGAGACACATCTACTATGAAAGGGGAAAAGAGGCTGTGTCCAGATCCTGTGGTACTACCTGCCCCTCTGCATTAGGTAAGTCCCCCTCCTCGTTCTCATCCCCTGTGGATCGGGCACAGGCAGCTTCTAATGTTGTTTATCATATTGTTCATGAGTGCACAAGTGCACAGCCTGACCTCAGGAGACCGTGTGTACTCAGTCCTTATTTCCCAGTACCTGATCAGAGGTCAGACTGCTCGGGAAACTACAGTCAGAAGCCAAGGGGGAAACCTTCACATGCCTCAGCAGAGGAGCAGTTTCTAGCGCTGGCCTAGCACTGGCTACATGGTCAAGTGTAGTCACAATGAAAGAGTAACCTGTAGACTGGCTTATCAGCTAAGTCACGCCGCACCCCTCTTCCCCCCCCCCCCCCCCCCCCGCACAGACAAGGGAATAGTAGCTCACTTGTTCCCAAAGACCCCCTTCCAGTCTCCTGATCTCACAGATGCCACCAAGCCCCACTCCTAGGAACTGGGACACTGCCTAGGAATGGGGTACTCACTGATGTTCTCAATGTAACACTTCTACCACCACCGCCACCACCAATCACTATGGTACACTTGCGTGTCATACTTGTGTGGAGACTTTCATGTTCTGAAGATTATAATGTAAGCAAGCTGTCTGTCTCTGAACTTTTAATCCAATGAACAGGCCTTAACCCTGCTCAGTCTGAGTACCATCTAGAAGATGGGTAAGCACACGTCTGGGCAAACCCACTAGCTTCTCCCAGAGAACCCAGCTTGCTTAGCACTAGCCATGTGTTCTCTTTGGTTCTTGGGTGTGAGAGCCTGAGCAGTAAGAATTCAAAAGGCAGGCCCTAAGATGAATGGCACTCTGTTATCTTCGAGCTCAGAGAACAAATGAAGCCCGTGTCTGGGTGGAGTGGAACAAGTCCACGTACTGTGTGAAGGATGGCTGGGGAGGGAGATCTAGGTCTCTGGACATGGGGACTTAGTTGTGTTTCCATTAAACAAGAAAAAAAAAAAAAGACTACACAGTAACTTCAGACAGACAAGTTTCTCCGAAGCTAACCCACAGCCACACCACACCCTGCAATTACCAGCAGGGCCATGGCATCTGTGGGCTTGAAAAGACCCGTTCTCTTGATCCATGAGTGTCTATGTCATGGTACTATTCATACATTACAACTTTACCACACAGGGTTGTATAAGACAGCACCCTGATTCAGGACCTAAAACTCCTAGAGGAGGAACAGGCAGGGCAGGAACAAGCTATGTAATTCACGGGTAGAAAAAAAGGGACACCTGGTCACTCACGGAAGGACATGAATACTGTTCATGAAGACATTTGTGCACAGCCTTACATCACCTCGAATGTGTGGAACTCAAGTATGGTAAGAATGCTCCCTCTGGTTGGGATTTACGGTGTGTCCAAGGGAGAAATGATGACCATGAGCATCCCAGTTTAGGTGTCTGTACACTGCTTTCCCTTGGAGGATTTCCGTCGTGCTACTAGCTGGGCTCACAAGCTGAGTGTGAGCTGGAGGCAACGGGCTTCACTAGCTTGGCATAGGTACAGGCATGGTCCCAGAGCTCTCAGTTACCTGCTCTGTGCCTTGGGTATTGGGAGTCAGAGCCTGATCTCTGAAAGACCCTACTCTATAGCACACCAGGTGACAGCTGAGTATACAGGTCAAGTGCTACAAGGACATTACTAAGCAGTCTGGGACATTCTGATTCCAGCCTGGGTGACTGTAATGGAGCTTCGGAGGCAAACTCTGGCTCTGCCTTGTCCTGGGAGCCATGTGCCTCTCTGCAAGGTACCCAAAGGGGCTGAATTCATAGGTGTACCAGGATCCCCTCACATCCAGCAGAACCCACTGTACCACACTGTCAGCTTTCCTTCCAGTTGACACAGATTCCCCCCGCCCCCTCCTGGTGGTTTTCCTAGGTTGTACCTCTTGGCTTCGTTATGGCTACCTCTTGTATCTTCTTGGGGATTCAGGTTTTGTAAGAATCTCCTCACTCTACTCCAGGCTCCCCGAGTCCCTCTATAAATGTGTTGACCACTGTGTAGGATGTACACCTTTCCACCCCACTCCACACAGAGCACCCCCTTACACTCTGTGGCTCTGTGCTCAGTCCTCCCCTGCTCTCTCCCTCGCGAACACCGCTCTGACACCTCACTCCCAAGCCCAGGAATGAGCACTCAGTCAGCCCAGGAATGAGCACTCAGTCAGGCCAGGAATGAGCACTCAGTCAGGCCAGGAATGAGTACTCAGTCAGCCCATGAATGAGCACTCAGTCAGGCCAGGGCTCTGCTCCATCTTCTTTCCTCTCTACCCCGTTTTCTCTGGAAGAGCTGGCACTGCCTAGATTCCTCTTCCGTCTCCCGAATACTCAGCCATGCGGACTCCCCCACTTGGATGGGAGAGTAAAAGGGAGGCCAGACAAGTTACATGGTGCAGTGACTCACTGGATGCTTCCATGGACCGTGCCTCCTGTTCTAGGGGCTGGAGGCAGGTTGTATGACCACCTCACAAGCCAGTACCCCTCTCTCACCTGATGCACGTTTTCACAGGGGTCTTGAGTAAAGTCTGCTCATCCATTTTGAAAAAGGGGGAGTGTAGGGAGGACAGTAAAGCCCAGAGTCAGAACCAAGTACTCTGAAGCAATCTGAAAACCCGAGAGCGAAATGTTTTGAAACCTGAAACTTTCTGAGTCTTGGTATGATAACATGTTTCATTCCAGAACATGACAGATGCTAACCCACGAAGCCTAAGCACACTCTGTACCCTGGAAGCGTGGTCCTGCCCTGTCCTCTGGTGGAGGTCACTGAGTGGCATCGGCACGCTGCAGTAAACAAGTGCAGGAAGCCCAACGGCTTCCAGGGTCCAAGCGCAGACATTCCTGCAGTCAGCCGGCTACACCTTCCTGCCCCACAGCTGGTTACATGGGATGTTTTACTGTCTTTGAGGCCTTTTCCACTTTACAAAGGTTTCTGTCACTTGGAACAAGTACTGATGAAGCCAGTGGGCAGGTACTGGCGGGACCTGCCAGGCAACGGTCACGGCTTACTGATGGCACCCCAGAGGCTTCCAGACTTGATCCATGCTCGGACTTGTACAGTGTGTTGGTAACTGAGGAAGCAGACGGCCCAATGGAACACGACTCTTCCTGTAATGCTCAGACATTTCGCCAGGTGACACGGTGCCAGTCAGTTCCCCAGGGGCCAGAAGGCTGTGTTACTTTATAAACTGACAGTTGATGATACTAGGTTTTTTTTTTTTTTTTTTTAGCAACCAGCTTTAAAAATGATTGTAAGCACAACTGGCAGTGTGGGATGGATCAGTTAGAGAGAGCTGAGCACTACTGTCCTCTATTTATTAATTAGTCTTTTGAAACCGGGCCTCAAATTCAAGATCCTACCTTGCCTCTGTCTCCCAAGGAGTAAGATGACAGGTGTCCCCCACTGCCACCGCCTCACCCCCAAATGACAGATGCTTGGATAGTGAGAAGGGCCTGTTTTGGTGTTTTATCCCTGGCGTCACTTGCAGATACAAACCAACTACTAATGACAGGTATAGTGGCTTAGGCAGAATTCATGTTAAAAAGAGTCTCAGGTAATAGAAGACCCAGTTGGCATATATGTTAGAAGCACGTTCTTAGTTTGAGACATCCACACAATCACAAAGTTATTTCCCACCCCAAGGAGAAGCCCGAAGGCCACCTCACCCTAGCCCGAGGCTCCAGGCTATGTACATTCTGGCCCCCAGCTCGCTGAAACAGTGATTGGGCTCCGGGGGACTTGAACAGTTTTCTGTGTTTAACGGTTGGCTGTGAAAGGTCCACTATAATAGTATTTTAGAGCCATGAACCTGTCGAAACCAACCTGCCCAATTATTCCCAATGACATTAATAACACCGGATATTGCACTAATTGTGTCCAGTTTCTATGCAGACGAGGCCCCGGGGGGCTAATTTTGCCTCCTCAGGGGCGAGCATCTCAGCCATCAGACCGACTTCACAGGGAATCCCTCCTCATTACACAAGTCTGGGCTGTCAAACTTTTTTTTCCCTTAAAGGTTAATGGGCCAATCAGTCATCAATTATTTTTGTGGAATTCTAGCAGACAAAGGGTTAAAGGGCTACAGACAGCTGAAAATAGTTCAAATATGCGGTGGCTGTTCTTAACAGGAGACACCTGATGAGGGTGACTACAGAGAATGGGGGAGGGGGTGGGAGGGGTGGAGAACAGCTGGACATTTGCCGATATTGACCTTACAGATGAATGGGAAAGGTAGCTTCTACCAAGACCAAGGCCCCACCAGAGCCATGCTCCGATCCAACAAGGGAGCACAGTGGGCTTGTTTTCCAAGCTGAAAGGATGACACTTATGTCAGTCTGTCACTGGCAACATGTGAGTCTGCACTCCGGAGGGGCAAGATGGTCTCCCAGGCTTCCCGGTGCCTGGGATCTGACCCTGGGGTCTACCAGGGATTCCAGCCGTAAGGCAGAACCTGCTTCCTGCCGCACTGATGAACAGGCACTTAGCAAGAATGCTGTGGGCTTTCGGCTCTGCACAGAAAGGAGGGATCAGGTGAAGGAGGGACGTACCAAATGGGCATGATGTCAGTCACAAGTGCAGTGAGCCTAGAGGTATCCAGGTGGGCACCACTGAGCATGATCAGAAAATAAAACAGCCAAGGCCCTCGGGGAGACGGGCATCCTGTCGATGGTTTCTGCCACACAAGGATGGGCCTTTGGTAGGGCACCCCATACAATACAGACCCCTCCCCTGCCTTTGGCCACCCATCCATTCATCAACGTTAGCAAGGGGTTTCTGCAGTGGGAGATCCACATGGTTGAGAAGGGTTTCTCTTATACTCTGTTATCGGGTGCCTGAAAGCAAGTCATTCCAGCTGTAAAGATTCATGCCTGGGTGTGGGTTATGTGTGGGTGCAGGTACTCACAGAGGTAGGAAGGAGACTCTGGATTGCTTGAAGCTGGGGATACAGAGAATTAGCAGCCACATTTTGGGGGTGTTAGGAACTGAACTTGGGTCCTCTGCAGGAGCGGAACGTACTTGTAAGCACTGAGGTGTCTATCCTCTCTCCACCCTTTGTGGCCATCAGCCACATCAGCTTTAGTGGGCTAGGGATGACCACAGCATGCTGTCCCCATCTTCCTTTTTCAAGGGAAGATATTCCTAGGATCTAAAGAGCCCACTGACTACTGTCTTTGATGTAGATTGTAAACAGAGGGACGATGCTCACAGTTTCAGTCTCCGCGTCCCTCACGGCCTGGGCCTGTGGGAGGTCACACACAGCCTCAGCCTTGTATGCTAATTTTTTGAGTAATATGTGTTGCACAATACTTCCGTGTTTGTCCTTTAAAAGCCCACACGCACATGGCATGTAGTTTAGGTATCTTATCAGATGGTGGAAGCCACCTGTTTAAAGATGTCAGCTCAAACCCACCACAGTACAAAGTTCAGCTTTGCTCTTAATTTTCCTCCTATTTCTAAAGGGAAAGATAAATATGGTGAACATGATGGAAAACAGTGCTCTGCATATTTATGGTTGGGAGGCTGTCTATGTCTTTGCTGTTCAGAGTCCCCTGGGCTTCCAACTGTCCTCTCTCTGCTTGCCCAGGTGTTCGGAGTGCCCAGCATGCGGCCAACATGGCCAACCTTGCTTTTCTACCCCTGAAGCCAATTCTGGAGCAGAGATTTTACAATCGGGCTTTAGCTCCTATTTGAATCCTAGGTCCCCAGTCAGCAGAACTGATTGGGAAGGATGAGGAGGCGTGGCCTTGTTGAAGGAAGTGTGTCAGCTGTGGGTGGGGCTTTGAGGTTTCAAAAGCCATGCCACTCGTAGTTAGCATCCATTGCCTCTCTCCCTGCTTCATGGTTCTGTTTCAAGATGTGAGCTCTCAGCTATTGCCCCAGCACCCTGCCTGCCTGCTTGCCTGCTGCCATGCTTCCCACCATAACGGTCATGGACTCACCGTCTGAACCTGTGATCCTCAATAACCCCATTCCTTCCATAAGCTGCTCTAGGCATCGTGTCTCCTCAGTAACTGAAGGCGGTAAGTACGGCAGCGCATTAACAGAGTCAACACTTAGGTATGCTAGCTTCTGCCAATTGTCCCTGTACTGACAAGTGACTTTCTGTGGAGTGAGTCTTTGGAGCAGAACCCCACAGACCAGATCCTGCTTGAGGGGCCTATGCCACACAGTGATGGCCCAGAGTAGGTTTTCTTTGTCTCTCTGTGGATAGTAAGGGACCTCTGTAGAAAGAGCAGAACCACAGGGTCTTTTTGGATCTTGGGCCACTTCTTGAGTTTGGCTGATCCTAGGGGACCAGGGTCACCTGCAGTGTGAGGTGACTATACTCAGGCAGTCTCTGCTGACTGGCAGAAGGGGTGGGCTCTGCCTATTGAGCGGTGCTCACTGCTTCTAACTCCTCTTCCCTTTCCTTCACCCCTTATCCATATATCAGAAGTATTTCTCTATGTCCATCAGGCTAACAACACTATCCCTCTGGTGCCTTGGCTGATGAGTCTACTTGTCTCTGGCTTCTGGGGGAGGGCAGCCTTGTCTGCTATGTCACACTGACCTGGAGGATTACTGCCACGCAGGACCCCTGTTTCTTGGCTCCTAGGCACCCAAAGAAACATCTGCTACAGAGTCAAACACTCAAGGTGAGCCCACCCCCCTGACATCTAGACCTCTTATCTGCTAGGGCTATGAAGAGGGCCAGCCAGCCAGCACAGCACAGCACTAACAGGCCCCGGGGCTTGCTCCGCAGGCTGTTGTTCCTGCTGAAGGAAGGACTTGTACTCACAGTCACCAACCACGGGCCAGAGTTTAACCACAAAAAGGCGGCAGAGCTTTAACCTTGGATGGTACAGCTGTTTCCAAGTGTCTGCCTCACTTTCAAGGATAAGCAGCCCAGATGGGCAAAGGTTAACCCATGCCTGTCCTAATAAAACATTTTAACATATTCTGGATGTGTTTACCATTGCCATGTGAATCTGTGAGTGAGTGAGTATGGGGGTGGGGGGAGAGTGAATGTGTGTGTGTGTGTGTGTGTGTGTGTGTGTGTGTGTAGGGGGTGTCCTGGAGCCAACAGCTAAGCACAGGGTCTGGGGAACTTTCAACAACCTCAACTCCCCATGTGTAACACAATACCTACTGGGCAGGGGTACTATGAGGAGCAAATTAGACAATATGTTCCACGGGTCAGAAAGGAAAGAACGTGAATAAAAAAACAAAACAAAAACCTCAGTCCTTTGGTGAGATCCTGGGCTTTAGGCACAACCCTGATTGTCTCACAGCCTGTATCCCCAGGACGGTTCTACAACTTCTTCAGGCTCTTACCCAAAACTAGGTTTATTAATTATCCCCCCTCCCAATTAATAAAACCAGTTTTTGTGTCTAGGGAACTGAACTCTGGTGCTAGCCTTATTTTAGTGTTTTCTGGGAATCCCTAAATAAATCTACCAAGTGGAGAATTTTAAGAAATATTACCAGATGAGCTTTTCAAATTATCTAACAAAAGTCGGAGTGTTTAGCACACACATTTTCATGAAGGGTTAGTTTACAGACAGCGGTCATGCAGTATACATTAATTGCCTAGAATCAGAAAAATATTTTTGGTAATTTATGGAATTATATGAATTCAGTAACAGATTATTGAATGTCGAATGGCACGAGGTAGTACACACACACACACACACACACACACACACACACACACACACGAAGAATGGCTGTATTGCTCAAATGAAAATTTATAAATGTAACCACACACTGAGCAGCTTGCTATGGCTAGAAATATGGGAGGACCCGGAAGTGTGGTTTCCATACCTCACCCCTCATGGCTACCTATGTCTCAATCCCCACAGCTGCTTGCACCCCAATCCCTATCGATACCTGCAGTACTCACTCGTATGCAGGGACCCCAAGTGTGTTAAGATATCAAGTATTTAGAGAGGAGTGAATCTCATCTGGTTATCTCCTGCCCTCAACTGGTCCCCGCTAAGTGGCCTCCTGCCTGAAGCTCTGGCTGCCTTGGATGCCAAGTCCCCTGTAATGGAGCAATGATAATGGAGAAGCAAGCCTTCTGGTGACTCCTTATATACACAGACTGTCAAGCCAGCCCAGCAGTGTCTCCTGGGAGGCCCTCCAGCAGGTGATAGGCAGGAGGTTTTAGCTCAAGGCTAATGAGAGAACTGTGTGCCTCCTCACTGCTCCCGATTTCATTTTCAGTAACTTTAAAACCAGTATTACAACTTCGTAGTTTTTAAGGCAAGAAATCAAGCAATAAACCTATCACGTATACCATATAAAGGACATGCATAGTAGGGACACAGGAAAGAGAGAGTACATACCCTGAATCAAAAAAAAATCCTGGGAGGGAACACATTGACATCCTCTAAGCTCAACGGAAAATTATAATTGATGGCATGGCTTCTTAAATCCCTGTTCTCTCAGTTTTGTTTTCTGAATGTTTGGAAGGGACGTGTGGCCAGGTCAGGATGCAGTGGCGCTGGGGCAGGTAACCTTCCCTCGAGGGGTACAGACACAACTGATTACAAAATGGCTTTTTAACAAGCCACCCTACAAGTGTGGTTCTTGTTTTGTGCCTTCACTTCTGCTTGAGAGCAGAGCTTTTGGTAGTGAGGCAGGAGTAACTGTGAAGGGACCAGAGAGGGGCTGGGAACATAAATCAGGAAAGGTTAATGACCGGGATGCACGGAGGAAGGGACTTTGTTTACGGACACGGTGTGCAATTTAAAATTTACAGGAGATTTAATGCCACTGCTTGGCAATCGCTAAAATCAACAGCCCAGAAAACAGTGACATTAAGAAAAATATTACAGTTATAATCATCCCCAAATAAGTCAATTAGTGTTAGGGCGCGAGCTCGCCATTACTTGACCCATTTGGCTTGCACTTAAGTGAAAAAGAAATCCCCCTATTATGCCGAGCTTGCTGGATTGTGACCTGCTTTGCATTGGGTATTGCCCGCCAGCCTCCCTTCCTTGCACCTAGGTGTATGGTGCTGGTTTTCCCCTTGCCTGGCATCAAAATAATTCTGACCCCTGACATTTGTAATCATAAAAAAAAGGCAATTTATAATTGTGTTGTTCAAATGAAGGCTTGTGGTGGGGGGGAGTTCAGTCCGCTATTATACAAAAGCAATGACGGCTGTCTGCAGTGAAAAAGCAACCCAAGTCAATTTGTGAACTTTGGCACCAGACGACCTTTAGAAACAAAACAATATACGGAATTTACAAGCAATAGCAGCCCATGCAAATGGCCCGCCCGGGCCTGCTGCCTCTGGATTAGAGCTGCAGAGAGCATTATGGAGAATGCTTCCACAAAACAAATTAAGACTGTTACTTAAATGTCACGGCACACTATTGTATTTGGCTACAGATCATTACACCTGATACTAACACTTTAAAAAACTATAATAACTTGGGAAATATTACATTGAGTGCCCACATGTATAAAGGAAAGGGGGGGGGGAGAGGAGAAAATAGGTTTCCAAAGTAATTTAAGCATCACTAGCCTACGACTGAAGGGAAAGGTCAAAATTTAAGTAAGCTGAAAGGAACATGAATGGTAAAACAGAACACACAAACAAAAGGATGAAAAGACCACAGGGCGGACTGCAAACACAACAGGGGGCATGCGGCTGCAGGGCGGGCGCATTTCCATGTCTGCATGGGGAGGAAGGCAGGAAGGCAGGGTGCGGGCGGGTGGGCGGGGTGCGGTTACCTTCGGTGTTGGTGCTGCTGCTGCTGTATATGTTTCGCAGGCTACCAACACGGTTTAGTTTCCACGCTTTGCGTTTGGCTGCATCCCGAGAGCAGAGAGGGCAGGGGGGAAAGAGACAACAAAAAGGAAAAGAAAACAAATGAAAAAGGGAGAAAAGAAATGTCAAAGTAGCACGTGAAGTCACCTCGGAGCGCACAGCAGTGGGGCAGCACCCAAGGGTTCCTCCGCTGGCTCTCCACTCCCCCGAGGACAGCACAGAGGGGCTTTCGAAGGCAGGTGTGCCTGCTCTGGTAGTTGAGTGCTCACAAAATCAAAGTCGTTCCCAGGCAAATGTGCGTGCACCCCCTTGGTAAGTCCGAGGCTACTGGCTGAAGGGCAAATGCTGGCCTTTGGGCTGTTGTGGGCTATCCTTCCTAAGCTACGAGTTCTTTGTCTGCCGAGTACAAGAATGTGTCCAAGTGATTCTGGTGGGAAGCAGGTTAGGTGTGTGGTTCAGAGGCACGTCTTTTAAAATGAGAACACTGTTGTTAACTCTGCTTTACCCACATATCAGATGAACACTAGCAGAAATAGCGGAAAGTAGCAAAGCCCCGGGGACATCTTGGACACCAGGTGGGCTCCCCACAGCAGAAGGAAGGACAGACGCCAAGTCACTTCTAGAGGAATGTTAGGGTTAGCAGTGAAATGCTGAGCCAATTGGACTCAGTGCAGCATAGTGCAGTGCAACTGTGGACACTGACCAAAAGACTTGTGATTAGACACTCCAGGGACAGAGGCATAGTACACACACACACACACACACACACACACACACACACACAC
>JADRCD010216944.1:0-24926 GCA_019843815.1 Montemys delectorum
TTAGGAAACCAGCTAATAAAATTGGAATTGTAAAATGAATTTTGTGGCTATCCTGCTTCATTTTTGGAAGCATTTGAAGTGTAGTGGTGTTACTTATTAAAACATTTAGCCAATATCACCAGTAAAGCCACTGAGTTTTCCTTTGATGTAAATCTTTGTATTCTCTCTCAATCCTAACTCATTAGTGGCCTTTTGAGATGTTCTGTTTCTTCATGAAAAATGAAAGTTAAAAGTTATTCTTTTAACAATTTAACTTTTCTCTGATTCTCTTTGGTTTTGCTCTGTTGGAGAAGGAGAATAAAGTTCATTGTCTGATTTTCTCTGTTATACAATCATTTTTCTCTATTATAGAACTATTTCTGTGTATTATTTTATACTGCCTACATTATATCTTTACAAATATATTTATATGAGAAAAACACTATATCAAAATATTTGTACAATCTATTATGATAGTATAAAGGGGGAAGGATGGGAGAAGAGGGAGGCACAACGGCAAAAATTTTCATCTTAGACTATCGTGAACAGTTTCTATGAATACATAGTTAATTTTCTAAATCCTTAGTAAACAAAATGAAATAAATCAAATGAACCAAAGCTAGGCATTTTAATGTATTCTTCCAGATTCATACCCTCGATCATTTTGTTTTCAGTTTTTAAAATTTATCTTTAGTTTTAGAACTGCAACAAGCATGTACTTTATGATGAAAAGAAATGAAAATAATAAATTGATTTTTAACTCCAAGGCTCAGCACCTAAACAGGATAACAAATTGCCCTTTGATATTCATTTGACCATTTAGACTGTGAAGTTGAACAGAGGGAATGTATAATAACCCATATCATGTAGAAATCCGTTAGAAGGAAGAATATTTGCACTTTATACACACCCTGCTGGGTTTTGTTCTGAATAGCATTTTTTGAACAAAAGTTGTGGGGTTAAGATCCTTTCATGAGATCCATTTCACTCAGCAACCTTTGTCTTGGGAAAATACTACCCAATAATGTAAGTTGAGATTTGTAATTTTACTTCACAAGTAAATTTTCATTGACTTGACAGAATACAAACTCGAATTTAAAAAAGGACCAAGAGAACGTAGAACAAAGAATTTAGTTCACATGCCATACACATTTACACAGTTATTGCTTTTTTCTTTTTTTAAGTTTTATTGCATTATGATGAGAAAAGTTACATGATTTCAATTTACCTGAATTTGTTAACATTCAAAAACATATGTTAAGTAAATAGAATTAAATCACATTCTTGTTTTCCTTTTGTACCCCAACTCCTCCCAGGGACCATCCCTTCAATACCTACAACATCTTTTTTGTCAGATTCTTTAAAATTTATAAAATACTATAACAATAAAATGAGTATTATAAAAGTTGTTTGATATAAAACAACAATCAATTTAACAGTGTTATGTAGATGCTTGTCTACAGCAATACTGAAAATACATGTCTTTTTCTCAATATAATTTTTTTATTTTTTATTATTCACTTTATTAACAGTGAAATATGTTCATGCACTCAGAACTTTCATAACAGATTCACTATTCACAATGTTAGATTCAAGTTACCACATATTTAGTTGAACATGAGGGAAGAAATGAGATTTCTTTTTTATGTAATTGGCTAAATTATTTTTTTTTAGATATTTTCTTTATTTACATGTAAATTTTCCCTTTCCCAGTTTCCCTCCAAAAAACAAACAAACAAACAAACAAAAACAACAAGAACAAACTTCTTTTGCCTCCCCTCTCCCCATGCCTGCCACCCAAATTATTTTTAAGAGTAAAAGTTAATATTGGTATTTTAAAACCTACATATTCAAAGTTACTGTCAATCCAACCGTAAGTCTATTGCTTAGGCCACGGGAAGCCTTTCTTGTCGGGGAGCGATTAATCTCTTGAACCACTTTTCTTCAGCTTCGGCTCTTTCAATAAATAAATCTGGATGAGCTAGAGAATTGTCATCTTGGTACTTGATAGCCGTGGGGATGCTGTCTGGGTCTATTTCCTTTCCAGTGCTGGGTGGGTCAGCAGCTACTGATGCTGGTCCTGATGCTGGAGTCACATGCTTCACTTGGTTTTACTGCCTTTTTGACGTCTTTACTTGATCTGAATGTCTGCTGAACAAAAGAATCACTTTTAATTGCTTCAATTTCTTTTACTCTTTTTACTTGTTCTACCAAGGTGGCTTGGTCTTCTTCTTTTCTTCTTTTGGCTTCTTCCTCACTCTTTTCTTTGGCTTCTAATGCTTCATCGGCTTTTGCAGCAGCTGAAAGGACCAATTGTAGTCTGGCTTTGGCCTGCTCAGCTGGAGGCAGATGTTCTAATCCAGCTTTGGTGTTTCCAGAATCCCCGCCTTTGATGTTGTACACTTCTTTGTCTTCCTTCTCCTTTTCTCTTTTCTCTTTGTCCCAGACTTTACATCCGTCTCTGTCCCTGGACGAGTTCTTCTGTGACTGGATCTTTCACTGCTTCTACTGTGTGAGCGTGGACAAGGTCTTGACCTGGACCTTCTTGTTCTGCTTTTTGACCAAGACCTTTGAACTCTATAGGATTTCCCTCGGCCCCTGGAATGACTACGACTTCTTTTTCTTCTGGAGCCATAGGAAGAGCTGCTGCTTGATCTGCGCCTGCTTCTTCTCTCATAAGAATGTGAGCAGAGCTACAGTGATGTCAGTGAGGGCTCACAGGAGGGTAGCCCACATTGTGCGAGCCAAGTGACACTCAGGTGCCGAGAGGATCCAGGAAGGGTGCCCTTACAAGTTAAGGAAGCCAATCTGCCTTTCAAATCTGGCTAGTTTCCAAGCTAGCAGCATGCATGCTCAATCCAACGCCACTGGGAGCAGCGTGGCAGGTGAAACAGATTCAAGGGACCTTTAAGATTTGCTTTTTCATGCTATGCCGCAGGGTAGGAGGAGGATGTGTAATGTTCTGTACTGCAGAACATCAGCACAAACTGTTAGCTGACAACAATTACTGTGTATTTCAAAACAGTGGGTAAGGAGGAGTTTGAATGTTTCCCAACATGTAGAGGTGATGGACGTAGGAGGGAATGATGTACCAGTTTCCGCATCCTGATCATTGCATGCATAAATATGGAACTATTATATGTCAATTGAAGAAGAAAGGAAATATGTGTTTCATTAAAGAATAAGATGAAAAAGAAAGAAAGAAAGAAAGAAAGAAAGAAAGAAAGAAAGAAAGAAAGAAAGAAAGAAAGAAAGAAAGAAAGAAAGAATGTGAGCGAGGCTAGCAGTCTCTAGACCAGGATCTTGACTCGGACCTCGGCCTCCGCCCGCCCTTCTTGCAGCTGTACTTCCTGCTGTCTGAAGAGCTGCTTGAAGAGGACCGCCTCCGATGTTTCTTTTTTCTCTTGCTTCTGCTTTCCTCTTCAGTGTCTGAAGACCGGCGTCCCATGTCTGGGTCGACCTTCGGGTTCACACCTCCTGACATGGGACCTGGAACCCCCTCTTCTAACCATAGAGCCACCGGCTTCCTCAGAACTTGCTTCAATTTAAGCTCAGCGCCTTCCTCCTCAATATAAATTTTAAATAACTCCAAACATATTAACTGTATACTTCAAAATAATACATCACTACTAGTATTTTCTTAAGTGAACATAAATATATAAAGTCTTTTTGTTTGTTTTTTATTTAGTAGAGCTTAAAATCATGGCTCTTACTGTGTGGTACAAGCCCAAAATAAGAAAAATTTTTAAACATTGGATTTCATTGTAATTAGGCAGTACCTCAACGACCATCACATCACCAAAGGATTTTACCTCCATCGTAGCTAAGCTGAGAGTTGACAGTTCTGCTGCCCCAAGGAATGAATTGTAGGCACAATTTTTGGATACTGACTTCTTGCTATGGTCAAAGCTATTTGACTTGAGTGAGTGATTTATTCACAACCCACAGAGAACAAGTTACATTCATTTAAGAAATGGTGTATGTAATAAGATAGTCTATCCATAAAGTCATTCACCAACTGATTCAATGAACAATGGTTCTGCTTGGAGAGTGGCACAGACATTAGGTGAGGGTAAGAATCTGGTTCATTGGCTGTGATAATTTGGAAAAGCATTCATCTCAGAGAAAGAGTAACTTATAAAGTCCTCTTCTTCAAACTTGATACAAGAGTTACAAATGTCAAGCAAATCATTAAGTCTCACTCTTTGTTGTTCTCTTACAAGCCCCCTCCTAATTTAATTTTCTACCTTTCTTTTGGGTATATAAATACTTTTGAAATATGTAAGCTGTTCTGAAAAACATAGTATAGTATAAAATCATGAAATAAACAATACTACTAATAGGCTGAGATAGGAGAAGCAAGATTTCAAAACCATTATGTTGTACACAGCAAAACACTGTCACGAACAAACAAGCTGAAAGTGTATATGGATTGTACAATATTGGACCTTTCTCTCCAATTACCAAATTAGAGAGACCATTGGATGACAATCAACAAATTTCTAATTCTTCATATTTTTGGACTTTAATCAATTAGGATATGTTGGTAATATTAATTTTCATATTAAGATATTAAGAAAAAGTAATTGTTACTTCCTGTTGTTTTTGTTGTAAGAGGTGGAATTAGGTTTGTATGGGTTTATTGAAAGATTGATTTCTTGCTTCTTCTAGGGTGTAGTTTTGCTCCTTATGTTGATGTTTTCCATCTATTATCCTTTGTAGGGCTAGATTTGTGAAAAGATATTGTGTAAATTTGGTTTTGTCATGGAATATCTTGTTTTCTCCATCTATGGTAGTTGAGAGTTTTGCTGGTTATAGTAGCCTGGGCTGGCATTTGTGTTCTTGTAGAGTCTGTATGACATCTGCCCAGGATCTTCTAGCTTTTATAGTCTCTGGTGAGAAGTCTGGTGTAATTCTGATAGGCCTGCCTTTATATGTTACTTGACCCTTTTCCCTTACTGCTTTCAAAATTCTTTCTTTGTTTAGTGCATTTGGTGTTTTTATTATTATGTGACAGGATGAATTTCTTTTCTGGTCCAGTCTATTTGGAGTTTTGTAGGCTTCTTGTATGTTCATGGGCATCTCTTTCTTTAGGTTAGGGAAGTTTTCTTCTATAATTTTGTGGAAGATATTTACTGGCCCATTACATTGGGAATCTTCACTCTCTTCTATACCTATTATCCTTAGGTTTGGTCTTCTCATTGAGTCCTGGATTTCCTGGGTGTTTTGGGTTAGGAGCTTTTTGCTTTTTGCATTTTCTTTGACTGTTGTTGTGTCAATGTTTTCTATGGTGTCTTCTGCTCTTGAGATTCTCTCTTCTATCTCTTGTATTCTGTTGGTGATGCTTGCATCTATGATTCCTGATTTCTTTCCTAGGTTTTGTATCTTCAGGGTTGTCTCTATTTCTGATTTCTTTATTGTTTCTATTTCTACTTTTAGATTCTGGATGGTTTTGCTCATTTACTTCACCTGTTTGGTTGTGTTTTCCTGAACATCTTTAAGGGATTTTTGTGTTTCCTCTTGAAGGGCTTCTAGCTGTTTACCTGTGTTCTCCTGTATTTCTTTGAGGGTGCTATTTATGTCTTTCTTAAAGTCCTGTATCATCATCATGAGAAGTGATTTTATATCTGAATCTTGCTTTTCCAATGTGATGGTGTGTCCAGGGAATATTGGGTTCTGATGATACCAAGTAACCTTGGTTTGTGTTGCTTATATTGTTACACTTGCCCCGCACCATCTGGTTATCTCTAGTGCTACCTGCCCTTGCTAAATCTGACGAGAGGGTGTCCTTCCTGTGATCCTGGTTGTGTCAGAACTCCTCAGAGTCAAGCTGTCTCTGTGATCCTGTGATTCTGGGATCCTGTGATCCTGGGCTTGTTAGAGCACCTGGGAATGGAGCTTCTTCTGGGTGTTGTGGGACTGGCTGCAGAGTCTGCACCCAAGGTCTACTCAGGGCACCATCCCAGAGAATCCAGAAGGAATCTAAGCCACTGGGCTGGTGGAGTTCCTGTGTGCCTAGTCCTGCTGGTCCCACTTACTCCCAGTGTTGGAACAGATGTTGCGTCCTCCTCACCTCTGATCCTGGGTGTCACACTTATTTCTTAAACAACCAACTTTTACCACCAATTCAAGGAAAGCATTTCATTATTTATCTGAACAATTCTCACTCCGAATCTTCTGAGGACCAAATCAAGTTTAGAGTTATATAGTAATAGTTACTTGGTTGGTAGTCAACAAAACTATCAAACTTTTACTAATTACATAGTGAATTAATTCATGTACATTGGCAAAAACGGTTTGCAGATTTCATAATGTAATACCACTTACTGAATACAACTGCTTGAAAATGATGTGCCAAAAGCCGGGCGGTGGTGGCGCTTGCCTTTAATCCCAGCACTTGGGAGGCAGAGGCAGGCAGATTTCTGAGTTCGAGGCCAGCCTGGTCTACAGAGTGAGTTCCAGGACAGCCAGAGCTACACAGAGAAACCCTGTCTCGAAAAAAAAAAGAAAAAAGAAAAGAAAGAAAGAAAGAAAATGATGTGCCAAAAATAAATGAGTATTAAAGTTAGACTCTTCACCTTGAGTCATAGCTCTACTACTGATGTTAGACAAATTATTTGAAGTTCTCTGTGCCTGGGTACCCTTACCTACATAATAGCAATGTTACCCCTACAATGATTGTGATTTGGGGATTAAAGTGAACTAATGTACATAAACTTAGTGTCCAAGAAATAGTCAACAAGTCAAAATCACGTTGAGTCATATTACTTTTGCTTATAGAAATTGTGATGAAAGATATCTGAATCTATCTCCCATGCTCCTCAAAGATTTATGCAAAAACTCTACAACAATCTCATTAATGAGTTTCTATAATTATTTGTGCAAGAAACATATGTTACTTTGTTAAACAGGGAGAGGTGAATCTGGATAGAGACACCGGTCATCCTTTACACAGAAATTTGTCTTACTAATGTATATGTGCCAGAGTACTATTTTAGGGTGGTCTTCGTCAGAAATGATGCTCAGACAACAAAAATGTCTTGTTTATGCAACCCAGACCCGCATGAGACTGATTCCTGTCAGAGACCTAAAAGAGTAATTTATGAAGCTTTGATTGCCAAGCAGATGAATATTCATGTTGGCTCTTCAACACATTCCCTTCCTCACATAGTTGTAAACTCTGGAAATCAAATAAAAATCAAGCTGCCTGATGAGAAAGATCTGGGGGAGAGTCTACAGACATAGTCTACACGAACAACAGTAAATAATGCAACTGGTCAAGAGAGTTTTACTTCCCTGAAAATAGTGTATTTCCCTAGTCTATCCCAAACCCCCTTTTTAGTTCTTGCATTTGTTAATATTAAAAGTTTTTTTTAATTCTTTTAAGGGTGAAAGAAGCTATAACAAGCATTTTTTTCTTCAATGCACCTGACCTCCAGTCAGAGGCTGTGAATTTGTAATCTTCATTCTCCCTGACTTCCAAAAAACAAAACAAACAAACAAAAAAATCCCAAATGAAATCTACCTATCATAATAAACATGTTCTACATTATATAATCGCATCTGTCTCCAAATATCTTTGCACATAATCACTTAAAAAACCAGAAAGTAAACACATCTCCAACAGGGTATTCAACAGTAAAAGCATCTAGGTGCCTCAAAGCAATGTAAATAAAATGACATACCCCAGTATGCCAAAGATCCTTTATTATTATCTAAATTTCTACTAATCCTAAATTTTGGGGGTTCTTAAAGCAGAAACTACAGAGTTCATCTAAGAAAGTCACCCTTCACTAATGTCATCATAAACTAGATTTATACATTATCCCTCTAAAAGAAAATTATATATAAGAGAAAAACAGGTTCACTGATAAATTAAGTAGTTATTATAGTGTGAAAGGAGACAAACAATAACATTGTTCCCATAAGGCTTTTCCTCAGTAGTATTATACATTGTGCTGAAATAGTACACATAAGATGTATACTGATTCATTATATAAAGAAGAGGAAAAAAGAAACAGACATTTCAGTAATTACTCTGAATATGCCTCATTAAAAAATACAGATGGAAAAGTTCCAAAATATTCTGAAAAATCAGTAAAGTATTTCATATGTTTATAAATATCTTTGAAAAATATCAATCTTTACAATATGTTGTCTCCTGGTTTTTGGTTTAGTTAAATATATGCCACCATATTTCAACCAAAGATGTTTGCTTATTACACAAGTAAATCTTAATATGCCACTCTCTTACATTGAGAAAAACTTTCCAAATGCCAAATGAAGCCAACTGTTGAATAACAAATCATAATATTTGTTAACATACTTTAAAATTGAGCTGCTGTTTCCCCCACCCTCCCGTAGGCTAAGTGATTTGTCTGCGTCATTGTTTTGCATAAACTTGGGAAACATGTATTGGGTAATGTCTAAAAAATGTGGCTGATGGTTTTGAAGTTTTAATTTTTAAAAATAGTGCCACCACTTGAGAAATAAACATGATGTCTAGGAATAGACTTTTTTTTTTTTTACAAATATGCAGAAGACTTTTCAAGTTCTTTTAAATGATTAAAAAAAAAACAATAACTTACATAACACCAGCTACTTGGAAAAGAGTTTAGGAAACAGAATACATCCCGCTTCAGGAATTTCAAAACAATCAAAACTCTAGCTCCCCACATCAAATCAAATATGATAAATATAGAGGTTTTGCTTCCCATAGATCACACGATGTAGTTCATGGAACCCAGAGGGAAGTTGTGGGCCAGCTGCTGGCTTTTCTGGTCAAGGGTGAGGCATCTACCCCTCTGTGAATCTTTAGCTTCTTCCCCTGACTGGATGAACACCTATCTCTATGTGTCTTCCACACCAAGTTGCTTGTCTCATGACAATCCCTTACCATGATTATTTGTGTTTCCCTTAGAATAGAGAATTCTTTTCCATAGCTGAGACCCTGCCCCACTCATCTCTAATGATGTCGCATATAAAAATGATTCCCTAGGGTAGGGATGTTCAGCAGCAGTGTCTGAACTTCACTCGACCTTCTCCTAATACCACCCTGCTCCATGTTCCATTTCATTCCTTGTCTGTTACGCTATCTTCCTCTCCTATTTGTGATTATTCTAGCACTTCCATTTATGGTAATGTGGTCATATATCTTGTTTGTCAACAATTGCTTAGCTCCTGGATGATTGGAACCAAATGAAATGTTTAAAAAAATAGGATTCCAAAAATAAATTAAAATTCCAGAGATGAAGAGATGGCTCAGTGTGTAAAGTTCTTGTCTTGTAAACATGAGGTAAACAAGGATACCAGCCTTCATGTAAAAAAGCCAAGTAACACATGTCCATAAGTCCAACTCTGGGGAGGTAGAAAGAACATCATGGAAGCTCACTGACCAGCCAGTCAAGCAAAACCAGTAAGCTCTAAGATAACAAGAGACCTTCAGTGTGGAAAGGGAAGTGAGAGATAGTTGGAAGATAAAATAGAAATTGGTAGGGGGCATCTCTAAGACTGAGGAGGCTATAGGAAGTCTTTGGGAGTGACCCTAGCTGAGATTTCTACCAACAGGAGATATGAAGACTGAAGTGGCCAACTTCTATACCCAGGTGGGACTTCCAATAGAGGGAGGAGGACATTAACCCACCCACAAAGCCTTCAACCCAAAATTTGTTCCACTACAAGATTCGAAGACATAAAGATGGAGCAGACATTGAGGGAATGGCCAACAAATGACTGTTCTAACTTGAGACCCACCCTGTGGGAGAGAGCCAACCCCTGACAGTATTAATGATAATCTGCTATGTTTGCAGACAGGAACATAGTATAACTGTCTCCTGAGACATTTCATCCAGCAGTGGATGGAAATAGATTCAGAAACTCACAGCCACACATTAGGTGGAGCTCAGGGAGTCTTGTGGAAGGGTTAAAGGGATAGGATTGAGCAAGCCAGCGGAGTGAAGGGCACCACAAGACCTACAGAGTAAACTAACCTGGGCCCATGGAAGCTCACAGAGACTGAAACACTGACCAAAGATCATGCTGGAGCTGGATCAAGGCCTCATACACATTTGTAGCAGATGTGCAGCTTGGATCCCCTAACAATTGGAGTGGGTGCTGTCTCTGACTCTGTTGCCTGCCATTGGATCCCCTTCCCCTAGCTGGATTGCATGGCTAAGGCTCAATGGGAAAGGATGCACTTAGTCCTCTTTTGACTTGATGTCTCATATCAAGCAGATACACATGCACACAAGCACACAGGCACAGACACACACACACACACACACACACACACATACACACACACATACACACACACACACACAAGCACTCACACATGCATGTACAATGTCTAACCCCTGATAACCACAGAAATGCACCCTCTCTTAAAATCTCCACATGCATGCACAATGTCTAACCCCTGATAACCACAGAAATACACCCTCTCTTAAAATCTCCACATTATAACATAAACACAATGGCTTACAGCTAAGGGTTTTGTTTTGTTTTAGAATTGGATTCTTTCATTCAACATATCCATTTAGAATTACTCCAAGTTGCTTTATATGACAGTTCTTCTCATTTATTGTGTAAATTATCACACAGTTTATCTGAGTGATCTACTGAAAGTCATTTGAGTTGTGTTCCAGCTTCTGGAAATTATGAGTAAGGCTGATGTAAACATATATGCACTAATTTTTATGTGAATGTACAACTTTCAAAATTTGTCTAAGGTGAGTCATTCATTGTGTTGCTGTGTGAACAAATGAACTCACAAAACTTGAATACTTAAATCAATGCACATGAGTACTTAAATCAGTGCACATGAGTTTATGTTGTTGTTTCACTGAGTGGGAGATCTACACATAGGAGAGTTGTACCCTCCAAGATTTTCTTTTTTTTTTTTTTATTAGATGTTTTCTTTATTTGCAATATCTCCTTTCCCAGGTTCCCCTCCAAAAGAAAAAAAAAAGAAAAGAAAAGAAAAAGAAAGAAAGAAAAAAAGAATAAAAAAAAAACTAAAACAAACCTCTGTTCCCTCACCCCTCCCCCTGCTGACTACCCCACCCCCTCCTGCTTACTGACCCTGGTATTCCCCTACACTGGGGCATAGAATCTTCACAGGGCCAAGGGCCTCTCCTCCCATTGATGACCGACTTGGCCATCCTCTGCTATACATATGCTGCTGGAGCCATTAATCCCACCATGTATACTCCTTGGTTGGTGTTTTAGTCCCTGGGAGCTCTGAGGGTACTAGTTAGTTCATATTGTTGTTCGTCCTAAGGGACTGCAAACCCTTCAGCTCCTTGGGTCCTTTCTCTGGCTCCTTCACTGGGGACCCTGTACTCAGTCCAATGGATGGCTGTGAGCCTCTACTTCTGTATTAGTCAGGAACTGTCAGAGCCTCTCAGGAGACAGCTATATCAGGCTCCTGTCAGCCAGCACTTGCTGGCATCCACAATAGTGTCTAGATTTGATGATTGAAGATGGGAAAGATTCCCAGGTGGAGCAGTCTCTGAATTGTCCTTCCTTTAGTCTCTGCTCCATAGTTAGTCTCTACAACTCCATCCATGGGTATTTTATTTCCCCTTTTAAGAAGGAACGAAGTATCCACACTTTGGTATTCCTTCTTCTTGAGTTTCTTATGGTTTGTGGTTTGTACTTTGTGTATTCTGATCTTCTGGGCTAATATCCACATATCAGAGAATACATACCATGTGTGTTCTTTTGTGATTGGGTTACTTCATTCAGGATGATATTCTCCAGGTCCATCCATTTCCCCAAGAATTTCATAAATTCATTTTTTTAATAGCTGAGTAGTACTCCATTGTGTGGATGTACCACATTTTCTGTATCCATTCCTCTATTGAGGGACATCTGGTTTGTTTCCAGTTTCTGGCTATTATAAATAAGGCTGCTATGAACATAGTGGAGCATGTGTTCTTATTACATGTTGGAGCATCTTCTGGGTATATGCCCAGGTGTGGTATAGCTGGGTCCTCTGATAGTACTATGTTCAGTTTCTGGAGGAACCGCCAAACTGATTTCCAGAGTGGTTGTACCAGCTTGCAGTCCCACCAACAATGGAGGGGTGTTTCTCTTTCTCCACATCCTTGCTGTCTAGTGGTCTAGAGAAGATTCCAAATCTAAGGAATTTTACTGGGTAGGGTGTGATCCACTGTGAGTTCTTGTATTGATGACCACAGTTCTTCTTTAGCTATGGCCCTATGTCGTCTTTGTTGCTTTCCACATGAATGTGCCCTGGGTGGTGTGATTTGGTATGACAATCTGCTTCCTGGCACATATCCCTGGGTAACTTCTCATATCAGCCTTCATAGATTACCTGGTGAAAACCATTCAGGCTCCTGGATCATGCACACAGCAAGTTCACTGAAGAATGGGACTTTTCTCACTCAGAAAAGCAGAACTAGATGGAAGAGTTTGTGATATAACACACTGGAATGCCACAACCAATTAAATTCTAAGTACAGAATTTACTGTCTTATCAAGAGTGACCCTCATACAGCAGGGAGCCTTATCTTTTTAACCAGAGCATATCATCACACAGAAGAACTGCAAAATGCTGTCTCTTCACATGGAAGAGAGCTCCCATGGGTAGTCTCCACTGAAAGTCATCCATGGGGAAACAACTGCAGTGGCCAGGGAGGACTGCACAGTCCTGAAAGTAGAGTCCACCCTGTATACACTAGAAACTGTACTTGGAACATGTTCAGATGCTCTCCGAGAATTTAACAAGGATCCTTTGCAGATCAGAGGATGATACTTGGCTGTGAGTATTTAAACCACATAATTAGAGTATTGGAAGCAAAGTTTGCATGAAAATCTTGAGGTAGGAAGGTAATTTAAGACCAGTGACAAACAGAGATCAATTGGGAAAGAATCAAAATAAGGAGATGGGAAAATTCAAGGCCATGTGGGAACTTGAAGGTTTCATAAGCATCTTTATCAAAGTCGATGAGGAACTACTAAAGAAACTAAAGCAAAAAAGTTACTAGTGCTACAGATTGGAAAATTCACTCTAGCTATATATAGTGTGAAGAATTAATTACAAGAATAGATGTTTTACAATTACAGGAAAGAAAGGGGGTAGGGAGAGAGCATTTAAAATTATAGATGTGGAATCAGTATAATAGAAGTATACCTAGAAAGATCTTGGATTAGATTTCAGATGAATAAGCAATGTAAAGAGCAGAGACACTGAGGGACATGGTGTAACATATGCCTAAGATTCTGTCTAGGATAATAGAAAGGTTCATGGAAAACATGTTATAAACTCCTTTAAATTCAACTTTTCTATTGGCCAACTTGCTAGCTATGTGTCTCAGAAAAGCCCCCTATGCCTTTGAGGCTTCTGCTTTCTCACCAGAGTATTGAAGATTATAACCTTGTCCCCTTAGAATTCATGTGAGTATTAAAAGTGACCACTTGTAGGACTGGAGACATGGTTGCTCTTCCAGAGGACCCAGGTTCAATTTGCAGCACCCAAGTGGCAGCTCACAACCATCTGAAACTCCAGTTTTCAGAGAATCTGATGCTTTCTTCTGGTCTCCATGGGTAGCAGGCATGCACATAGTACACAGACATACATGCAGGCAAAACACCCATATACAAAAGAAAATAATATAATATAAAAATATTTTTTTAAAAATTAATCACGTAGATATTTGAGCTCACTCCACAAAAGCTGACTAGCATGTAATGGTATTGACAGCACCACTGGGCAGCAAAGGGTGATAGAACAATATCAAGAAAGAATCTTCATTATTCATTAAGAAAAATTACAACATGCATGAAAAAATAAGTGAATGGCCGTTGGGTTCAGTGATATGAAACCAAAAGGCAAGAATGAATAAGTTGAATGGTCAGACTCTCCAAGAAGAAACTTCAAAGAAATGGAAACATTAATAGGAATGGCAGAGATATTCAACATTTACAGTCAGCAAAGTCTTCTCAAACACTTAATACTTAATCATGTTGTCTATATCTAAATGCATGTTTTACTTCTTATAAAAAGCCAGTTCATACAGAGACTTACAGGGGCGGTGGGGGATCGGGATTGGGAATAGAGTGAGCAGGGTAAAAATCAAAAAGGCATTTCATATAAAGTGAGCCATAAGTTCAACAGTACTATTTCCATAGGATTTTGGTTCCCCACAGGGCATGCAGAACAAGAAGTTAAGTAGTCAATGAAGCAGAGAGAGAAAGTCATGTTACTCATTCTTCCTCCACAGATGCTCATAAGTTGGTAGAAAAAATGGGGGAATAGACTGACAGTTTTCTGATGATAAGCCAGGCCACTCAATCTTGCTGGATCGAGCAGCAGCCATGGCACAGGGCGGGCAGGCTGCCACCATAAAAATTCAGCAATCCTGGGCATGGAAAAAAATGTTGTGAGAGTTTCTCAAAGGGAAAATGCATGGCGTAGCCATTGAAGAATATGGAAATAACATATAAATAGATGCAGGAGTGTGGAGTTTTGATTGCCGAAGCCTAGGCAATGTGGAAAATGAGGGGAAAAGATGAAATAAGAACTGAATCTAATTATCCATTTTACTCTCTCCATATATGGAAATCAGATGCTTGTCAACTCCTGGGGGAAATTCATATCCCCACAAATTATTTAGTCCCAGGGTTTAAGTTGCAGCAGATAAAAAGGAACTGTATAACTATATTGGTGTTTGAGCTGGAAGATGAGCTTCAGACCCATAAACCAAGCCCAGTTCCTGAACCACTTGAAAATAAATAACAGAAAGTGTCTCTACCCACTTGTCCAAACTTGATGATAATATCGTAGAAGTGCCTGAATATTTTCTCATTAAAATATAAAAGCTGCACATGGTAGCACACACCCTTAATCCTAGCACCTCTGGGGCAGATGGATCTGTGTGTTCAAGGACACCCTGATATACATAGCAAGTTCCATGACTGGTAGGACTCTGTAAAGACTATGTAAAGACACTCTGAATCAAAAGATATAGATAGATAGATAGATAGATAGATAGATAGATAGATAGATAGATAGATAGATAGATAGAAAGAAATAAGACAACGCATGATGCTTTTAGTAGTATTAGATACTTTGGATTAAAGTGCCCAGAAATTTTGATTAACTATGAAATCAAAAGACTTGAAGCAACGCTTCAATTTTCAGTAGAAAGAAGAGGATCACCATTTTAAGATCACTGCTCCACCCAAAATTCATGCATATTAAGCTGTATTTGTAGCAACTCATAGAACATCAACATGTGTACATGAGAAGACATTCAAATGCTCTTCCTAACTTTCTAATCATTCGTCATTTCTAAACACATGAGTAAGGAAAGTGAGCTGAGATACATTCACCAGGCAGAACCTGAAATGGGGTTGCTTATAGACAGCAACTCCCAGAAATATGTTGGACTTAAATTACTATACATAGATTTTTTAAAAGAAGAAATCAGATATCTTTTATTTGTATGTGGTAGAAAGTGAAAATCCTGAGTACATTAAGCTAGCTTTTCAAGAAATTATTTTAATATAATTTCAAAAGAGGTTTGCAGAGCCTCAAAAAAAGAAAAAAAATCTCCAGGGTCAGTTGAGTTCACTCTCTTGGCAAGATGTGTACAGCTAGAGAACACTGGGGTTACACTACCATTTTTCTCTTGCATTTCAAAATGCATGAAGGAAGGGCTGAGAAAGACCACAGAGCTCTGAAGAAGAGCCCATGCTTGAGGAAACGTCTTTAGGCATCACTTACGAAGACTTAAGAAATGTCCATGCATATTCCCTCTACACTCCCTAGTCTGGCTCTGAATGGGTGCATTTAGAAATGATAGGAAGCACATCATGATTTGTCTTTTAACCTGGGTATCTCTGAATAGAGCCCTCACACTTTAGAACAAGTGCACAGGTTGGGGATAAATGGACCACTCACTGTGCATGTACGTTACATAACATTTATCTGTGGGAACCGCATCAGAAGGCCAACTGTGCCTCACAAGAAGTGGAAATTCTTGGAAATAATGACTTCATAAGAGGTGAAGAAAACAGCACAGCCAGGACAACAATGTTTTCTCCTCAGAAGCCTGATGTCAATCAGCTTTAATTGAATCAAGATTCAACTTTCTAACGTGTCTGTGAGCAGACACATCTTATCATAAGCAATGGGGCTGTTTTGTTTTTTTTTAACACTGCGAAGGTCAATAAAATATCTGTATGAGTTGGAGAACAGAAAAAGGTTTAGAACATGTCTGATCAGTTTTCCCAGTATTATGAACATTGTTCCATTAACTGAGTTTCGGAAAGCAAAATGACAAATCAAGGCAATATACAGGACAATTGGCTTAGTTCTAGAAATGCTACATCCTTAGCTAAAGACTGCTCTCTAGCTACAAATCAGCCTTGCTTTAAAATTAAAACTAACCTTTTATTTCTATACCACGTATTTTAGTCACCTAACTCAGAGATTATGAAAATTTTTGCTTGGATATTCAATAAACACCCAATTATTTCTCCAATTTTCCAGTTCTTGCATAGGATTAATAGTTTTAATTGTGATAGGAATTGGGTCTGATTAACAAGTTGACTCATGATTTAATATAAAGTTATTATTATTTCTATACCCACCAGCTACTCATTCTGAAATTCACCCTTTTTGGCAAAAGCATGGGAAGTATGGATCTTAGTGAAAACAAAACATATTTTCCCATCCAAATCCGAGCCCTCCACCAGACCCAGAAGAAAGTATATCTTACTTTCTGCCATTGTCTAAAAAGGCAGCCACAAGATTACAGCTCAGAGCAGACAGCTCTGGGCACACTGTGTTCATGCTCTTCTCTTTACATGATCATAGCAGCAGCAATGCTTATCAGTGAGAAGCAGCTGGGCAATCAAATGATAGTAATTATAAAAGCATAAACAAATCAGGAAAGAAGACAAACAGTGGGAAATTAAAGATGGAGGCTGTGGACACGTTCAGGGATTCATGCACTCTCTGAACACGAGTTGTCTTAAAAGGCAGACAGGAATATCATCAAAAAGATAAATTCAAAGAATGCTGACTTTTCAAAATCTCAACACTTTCCTCAGTGAGGTAGCCTGCTCTTCAGTAAGTAACCCTCACCTATGTTCTTGTAAGTAATCTTAATTAAATTTATTGATTCATGCATGAACACACAAGTCATGAAAAACTCTGTTTAGAGCTAGTTAGCACGTCCATCGATGGGTGTGGTGGGAGAAAAGATGGTGTAATAAATTATATACATAGATGAAAATTCCATTGTGAAACTCATTATAATATATAAGTAATATATTGGCAAACCCAAAAGTTTAGAATATCTAAAATCAGCTACAAAAACCATCAATGGAGGAAAGGTCACAAGAAAGATAATAGACAGACAGACAGACAGACAGACAGACAGACAGACAGGAAGAGAGAACAAGTTCAAAGCCAAGTCTTCAGCATTTCCTCTTCTGCAAACTCCTTCTTACCTCTGCCATGTCAAGAGTCAGAATGCCCATCAGTTTTTCATTGTTGAATAAATTATTCCATTTACAATCAATAGGGAATATCACAATTCCTTGGATATGAAGGTCGATTATAAAAATAATAGGAGAAATTGACTTTTGTTGTCTTCACATAGTGACCAAAGAAATGCATAAAAGACAGAAAAGAATCAGTAGTATGTAAAAAATGTATTGATCAAATGTTTTAGAGGGAAGCCCAAGGAAGGCCTGAGCCCTCACTGTGCATCATTTGCAAATCCATTTTCTCACACATCCTTTCTGTGCAGAAAGTATGTTTTTCTTTTAAAGATCTTATGTTGTCTCATGTATAATAACCACAGCCCCTTCATCCAGTCAAATTTAAACAAAATAAAAACCACTAGCATACTGAGAATGCAATACAAAGAAGTGGGAATATTTTTAAATGTATATTTCATAAATTGATAATTTCTAAAATTATATACCTATGTGTACATAAATAATTTTCATATTACATATATATATTTATAATTCTATCTAGTTGTATACAATTTGGACATAAGCTACTGATTACACACAATATACCCTTCCCATCAAAATAAAATGTTACATGAATTTTATGTTTTGATCACAGAAACATTTAACATGAGTGCTTTGTAATTTTGAAAGTGCACAATGCTGTATTGTTGACTTTGCTTACAATGCTGGATACCAGGGTCTCAGCAGCTTAGTCACCTTGCTTGACTGACACTATGATTGTTAATTATGTCTCATTTCCACTTTCTCCAGTCCTGAGAAACACTATTTACTCTTTGACTCTATGAACTTGAATATTTTTACTAACTTTCTAAGTCTATCTTTGCCTTTGTGTGTATGTGCATGTGTGTGTGTAGGCACATGTGTGTGTGTGTGCGTGTGTGTATATGTGTGTGTGCATGTGTATATATGTGTGTGTGGTGTGTACTTGTGTGTATGTGTACATGAGTATGTGTGTATGTTCAAGGAGTGACAAGATGGCAAAACAATAGAAACTCAAGTAACTATTCATTTCAAAGCTAAAAGGACTTGAATAGGGAGTTCTTTAAGAAATGCATAGAGATCATCAAGAAGTATGTAAAGATACAGATTAAAATTATTTGATATCTTTAAGAACCACAAGAAAACAAACAATGATGCACAGAAAGTAGAACCATCTACTCTCTATGAATGGGAATCCAAACTGTTGGAGCTGGGACACAAATCCTCATGTAGAGAACTTTCCAAACATTAAGAAATAACCTTACCATGTATTCCAGAAATCATTCTGGGTACTCATCATGATTAATGGAAACTGTGTTCTAGTGGAAGAATTAGAATTCTTCTGCTCGGCTCAGCATATTCACAACAGTCAGAATAAAAAATGACCTTGAAGTCTATTGATGGTGAGCAGATAAAAGAAAGGCAGTCGGCAGTGTAAGCATAGAATACCTTATAAAAAGACAAGGCAAATATATAACATTGCATAGCAAGGCTGAACATTAAACTAGCTAATCACAGAAGCCAATAAGCCAAACACAGAAAAACACAAATTAAATGATTACATTTAGACAACATGCTAAAACAAACTCAGTACCAGTACAGAGTGCAATGGGTAAAAATGCTGAACACAAAACCTAAAATGGAACCTGGGGATCTACAGAGTGGAAGTAAAGAGCTGACTCCTGCAAGTTGTCTTCTGACCTCCTCAAGAACGCACGCTCGCGTGCACCCACATACACACACACACACACACACCACAGTGTAATAAAAAAATAATAAAGTTAGTAAAAATATTCAAACTCATAGCGTCAAAGAGTAAGCAGTGTTTCTCAGGACTGGAGAAAGTGAAAATGAGACATAATTAGCAATCACAGTGTCAGTCAAGCAGGATGACTAAGCTGCTGAGACCCTGCTATCCAGCACTGTAAGCAGAGTCAACAATACAACATGGTGCACTTTCAAAATTACACAGTGGGATATTACTCAGCTATTAAAAACAAAGACATCCTGAATTTTGCAGGCAAATGGATGTAACTAGAAAATATCATCCTGAGTGAGGTAACTCAGACCCAAAAAGGCATGCATGGTATGTATTCACTAATAAGTAGATATATTTGGGCAGTGGTGGCGCACACCTTTAATCCCAGTACTTGGGAGGCAGAAGCAGGTGGATGTCTGAGTTCAAGGCCCACCTGGTCTACAGAGTTCCAGGACAGCCAGGGCTATGCAGAAAAACCTATCTTGAAAAACAAAAAAAAACAAAAAAAAAAAAACAATAACAAAAAAAAATCTTGATAAATGGAAATGGTGTATGCTGTCTGGTTGGTGGCCCAGTGTCAGAGATCTTGGGTGTCCAGGTTAATTGAGACAGCTGGTCCTCCTACAGGGTCGCCCTCCTCCTCAGCTTCTTTCCCCTTCTCCCTAACTCAACCATAGGGGCCAGCAGCTTCTGTCCATTGGTTGGGTGCAAATATCTGCATCTGACTCTTTCAGCTTCTTGTTGGCTCTTTCTGAGGGCAATCCTGATAGGCCTCTTTTTGTGAGCACTCCATAGCCTCAGTAATAGTGTCCATAGCCCCCCCCCAAAAAAAAGTACAGAATATCCAAGATACAGTCCACAGAACTTAAAAATGTCAACAAGCTGAAGGGCCCAAGTGAGGATGCCTCAGTCCCAATTGGGAGGAGAAGAAAACAATTACAAGGGGAAGAAGAGAGAAACCTTGGAAGGAAAGGGGGCTGGGAAGGGGAAAAAAGGAGAACATGATCTGGTATTGGGTAGGGGGAAAGGACTGAAGCCCTGGGGATCAACAGAAAGAGTAGAAACAGGCAACCTTAGGAGGTAGGAGTAGGGGAACCTTCCAGAATGAATCAGAGACCTGGGAGGTGAGAGACTCTCAGAACTCAAAGGGACTTTAGATGAAATGTCCTACAGTGGGGGGAGGGAACTTGTAGACCCCCACCTCCAGCAGAAAGACAGGACATCAATTGAGGGGTGGGGTTGCCATCCCAGAGTCAAAAACTCCGACCCATAATTGTTCCTGTCTGAAAGAACTGCAAGGATAGGAATGGAGAAGAGTCTGAAGAAAAGGATGTCCAGTGACAGTCCCAAAGTAGGATCCAGCTCAAGGGGAGGTCCCAAGGCCCGACACTATTACTGAGGCTATGGAGTGCTCACAAAAAAGAGGCCTATCAGGATTGCCCTCAGAAAGAGCCAACAAGAAACTGAAAGAGTCAGATGCAGATATTTGCACCCAACCAATGGACAGAAGCTGCTGACCCCTATGTTTGAATTAGGGAAAAGGGGAAAGAAGCTGAGGAGGAGGGCGACCCTGTAGGAGGACCAGCTGTCTCAATTAATCTGGATACCCAAGATCTCTGACACTGGACCACCAACCAAACAGCATACACCAGCTGATATGAAGCCCCCCAACACATATACAGCAGAGAACTGCTGGGTCTGGGTTCAGGCAGAGAAGATACAACTAACCCTCAAAAGACTGGGGGCCCCAGGGAGTGGAGAGGTCTGGTGGCAGGGGGCTGGGGGTGGGGATATCCTCATGGAGATGGGGGGCTAGGGAGGAGAAGGTATGGGATGTGGAACAGTCAGAGGGTAGACTGGGAGTGAAATAAAAATCTGGAACGTTAAAAAAAGATTAAAAAAATTTTAAAAAGTTACAAAGCATTCATGTTAAGTGTTTCTGTGATCAGAACATAGAACGAATGTAACATTTTATTTTGATGGAAAGGGTACATTGTGTAATCAATAGCTTGTATCCAAATTGCTTGCAACTACATAAAATTCTAAAAACATTTAAACCAAAAGATATCTTAAGACAATTGAAAAAAAAACAGGCAGACAGATGAAAGATACAGAATGAAACTTAGATGAGATGCTAGATGGAGATGAGGTTCCTCCTGCCAGGATCCTGAATTGTAGAGACTCGTGTGCTGAAGAATAATCATGGAGGAAGGATCACTGCCTCTGAGTCGTAGCTGAGTGGGACAGTTGAGATCCCTGAGATGTCCAGTTTATAAGATATTGCCAGGAGATAGATAAACATATGATTGATAGATAAATCGGTGCTGATGAGATGTAAACCAGTAAGACATAAATATTTATATGTAACACACTACATATATTCATTTAAATTGAACAAAAACAGAATCACAGCATTTCCCCCTCATTTTCCTCCTTACTACCCTCCCAATATTCATCCTATCACCTACTACTCTGCCCCACAAAATGCATAGCCTCTTCTTCTATAGACATTCTTGTTACACATACATATCAACAAATGAATGCTCAAACAAAACAAATGAATGTTCAAAACAAAATAGATGTGCATGTATTTGCTCTCAATATAACTCTTCTTGTATGAATATGTATTTACACAGAGAGAGTAAATAGGATATATTTATTGTGTCTTTAGGGGAGACGAGAGAGACAGAGACATATAGACAGAGATTCCTGAGATATCCAGTCTAGACATGATATATCCTCTAAGAAATTTGGACACAAATTTCTAATTATCCATTCAGCTATAAATTAATCAATAGATTAATCCATTGTTCACTTGTCATCCAATTATTTCCTTGGGAACACTACCAGCTGGTGGGGAACAATTCTTAACAAGAATTGCCACTAGAAACAGAAAACCCCTATCAGAAATCATAATAGCAGAATAATTCTCAAAGTAAGTTAGAAATAATTTCTCAATATATGCTTGAGCATGAAACTATAAATAGCTTTATAGTTTCCACCCCAGACTGTGGCAAGACGTCTTGAGACATTCCTTTCCATCTTCATACAACTTTCTTTTTTTAAAAGATTTATTTACTTTATATGTGTGAGTACACTATAGCTGTCTTCAGACACATCAGAAGAGAGGATCGGATCCCATTACAGGTGGGTATGAGCCACCATGTGGTTGCTAGGAATTGAACGCAGGACCTCTGGAAGAACAGTCAGTGCTCTTAACTGCTGAGCCATCTCCCCAGCCTGCTCCAGAGTGTCTTACACATAATGAGATAGCTACATCAAGTGGACTTTCCTGCTATAGTCAATCATCTGGAAACCAGCGTGAACAAAGAAGATAACCTTCATTGTGCATTTTTAAAATGAACATTTCTAAATAGAACAGCTACTCAAAACATTTAACTTAATTAGAATAATAAAGAAAATACTAAAAGTTATGGCAAAAAAAAATAGTAAAGTGTGGGTTGATCAGAAGCAAGAGTCTGTTGATACGGAAGTGCAGAATTCTATTGTGTTACTTAGATTTCAGGGTTTCAGGTTGGTAGGTTGATGGATTGCTTGATTTTGGTTTTCTAAAACATCCCTAAGAAAAAATGAAAACTAACAAAATCCAAAACCTTGATGCATTATTAGGGCAATTCATATGGAATAATCTACTCAGTGTCTATCAGAATTTTAGGAAATTACATATCTCAATATAAGTCAGCATTTTACCGCAATACCCAAGGATGTCTCTCATATAACTTTGGAAGGAACTGCGGGTGCATTGTCTCAGTTAACTCAAGATGTGAGACACATTTGAATTCTGACTCCCTCAACAGGACATAGGTAACTTAGACAACTTTTGTAATGTGAGGTTCATGTTTCATATGTCCTTTGCTCAATTAATAAATTGAATTTTATAACACTTACTTCATAGCTGTTTTGAGCACTTAAATGTTTTGAGACAATTAAGGAGTCTATATACTCCAAAAGTACATAATGTTTAGTTCATAAATATTAGCTGTTTTCATCATTACTGAGCATCATTGTGTGATGAGCAACTGTGATTGTCAAGTTGACAGGACTGAGAATGACCTAGGAGACATACCTTTGGATATATCTAGAAAGCATCTACAGAGAGATGTAAATAAGGAGGGGAACACACCAAGGGGAGGAGCATTGTTCTACAGGTTGAGGTTCTAGAACAGGTAATGGACAGAATGCAAACACAGGACATTCTTCATCTTCTGCTTCTGATCCTGAGTGCAATGTGGTTAGCTACCTTATAGCTAAAGTCTCTCTTACCTCCATGTCTTCTCCACCATGGTGAACTGGATCACATTGAACTAGGAACCAAAATAAACGCTTTTCCCTTCAGTTGCTTCTGTCACTTGTATTCTTCTGTCACAGTTGCTGTCAGTTGCATTTTTGTCACAGCAAGAAAAATGGAGCTAATAGTACACTTCCATTTTCAGGTTCAGAAAGCATCAGTGAGTCGTAGGAGGAGCTAAGTGTAGGACTGGGAAAGTTTCTGAAGGCAGTTTTATCAAGAGACTCCTCTGGATGATTCCATGTATCCTTCCTTAAAACCAAGTCCTTGTTTCAATTAAGGCTTAGTCATGCAACTAGCTGGAGTCTCCAAGAAAATAGTGTCTCTATATCTTTAGTATCTAATTAAATACAAAAAGAAATGCCAAGCTTTTGATTTCAGATATGAACAGTCTCCAGCCTGCTCAGTGCACCAGCATTTCACTCCTCCACATTTATCAACAGGAAAAGGTGATGAGATTGTGGTGCCTGCTGTAAAAGAAGTTACATAGAAGGGGAGAGAACCAGCATAGAGATCTTTCACAGATATATCTGTGTCTACTCTGATATATTTACTTTGTTTGGCAGAATGATATAATCGGATTTTTAATTAACAATATAATCTTTGAAAATGAGACCAAATTTTAAAATGTGATCACTGTTCAGCTCAGTTTTAATACTAGTGTTATATTCTAGACCAATGATATTAACTATATGTTTCTATATATTACAATGGTAATTGTGGGGTTTATTTTTCTTGTTGATACTATCTCCCATTTTATGCTTTGCTTTTAATATTTTTGATGGCCATACAAAGTAATCAGTTCTCTTATACATTTTCTTACAGACCTTTCCTCTCACTCATCTCTCTCCCATGCTTCCCTCTTGTATTTTTCCACAATATTCCCCTTTCCATCATAATGTCACCTAGGTTCTATTCCTCCCCCTTCTCCATCCTTTAAAATCTCCTTTTCTCTCCTCATAATCTTCCTGTCCATAGTAAAAACCCTTGATACATACAAACGCTGTTTGTATTAGCAATCATAGTAGGCTGTATTGTTTGTTAATATATTTCTATAAGCAAAATTGTCATCTCCTATTCTGTGGGTGTGAAGGGGGCCATGTGGACTTTTATGACCAATAGGTATGTGAACACAACATAGTACGAACAAGTCTAGCCTTGAAATGTTGCCTCTGTGTGTCTTGTGTTGTCAGATCCCTAGGACTGCTTGTCAGAATGGACATAAGTGCCTGCTACCACTTATGGTAGATAGGAAGAAACAGTGTTCTAACTGAAATGTGTACTTAAAAAGCTGCTCTTCTCATCTCTCTCTCTTAATGAAGTCATTTCTTTTTTTTTTTTTAGATAATTTATTTACATGTAAATTTTCCCTTTCCCAGG
>JADRCD010216944.1:25326-39175 GCA_019843815.1 Montemys delectorum
AGGGAGGGAGGGAGGGAAGGAGGGAGGGAGAGAGGGAAGGAGGGAGGGAGGTGAAAATGAAAGGAGATACCAGATGCTTTCTCCTCCAACTACCAGTTAAAATTGCTGCTAACTTTAAGGGCAGATCTTCTTTGCTCTGTTTGTTCTTGCTGGAAATGTCATCAAACACAAGCCCAGAGCTATGTCTCCTAGGTTGCTTCCAAAGCCAGTGATTTCAATATTAAGCCTAACTATTGTGACAATGTACAGTCTCTTTCTTTTCTAACTATACAGGAACATCAGCCCAGACAGACACTAGATCATCAGTTCTGTGGTAGAGCAAGCAGACCTGAATCTAACTTAGGAAGCAAAAACAAAAACAAAAAAACCTCACGTTGAGAATTTGTGAAGAAAATTTATTTTCATATTTTGTCTCATTATAACCAATGAGGAGAAGGCTCAGGCAAGACAGAAACAGGCTTTCTTATAGACTCCGTTTCTCTTGTTGAATCTTTTAATTTTTTGAGACTATCAGAAATGAATACACTGTATTTACATCATTTTCTCCCCACAATCTCCCATGCCCACTCTCCCAACTCCCCTCTGTCCCATTGATGACCTCCACTGAGTAATTTTCATAGCTATGTTTTGTGTGTTGGGCAGTACATATGTGTCTGTGTGTGTCTGTGTTTTTGTATGTATAAAACTTATTGATAGCCTTGACTGTGGCTCATATGCGCATGGGTTTGTGGCTGAGCACCACTTGGCATTAGATAACCTATTAGAGGGCTCTTCCTTGGAAAAAATGGCAGCCATTGATTTCTTATACCTCTTCATCTAGGAGTGGAACCCTGTGGAATTTCCCCTACCATGTAGACATGAAGATTCCCGTTACATATACATGTGGACCAGAGTTGTCCTCCTGACATCTAGTTTATGCAACCATGTTGTTGAGATTCTAAAGGTACAGCATCCCTACTATTTCTAGAAGACACTACCTCACAGCAGACATTCTGGTTCTCTGGCCCTTAAAACCTTTTTGCTTTCTCCTCTGCCTAAGGTATAAATACTTGCTAATTGATAGATAAATAAACAGCTGGATGAGTGGATTCTGTTTCTAAAATGTAGTCTATGAAGAGCTAGACAGATGGCTTCATAATCACGCATCCTTAATATTATGTCAGAGTATCCAAAATTGGTTTCCTGAATACAGTCTCACAACTTCCTGTAACTCCATCTCCAGCATATCCAACTCCTTCTCTGCCTTCTACAACACCTGAACACAGATTATGTCTATACACCCATACACAGACACATGAACACATTAAAATTATAAATAAATAGGATATTTTAAAATCTTATTCCATGAAATCATCAAACTATGCAAGCCCAGCTAGCTCTCCTACTATTCAAGCAGTAAGGAACAGGTCAAAGTCAAATGGCTGTGGAACTGATTAAGTATACTGTATCAGATTCATGTAACAGAACAGTAGATGAAAAGAGAAAAAAACAGAAATCTAATAGTTGATTGGTTATTTGCTGACTTGGAAAAATATCAGCTAGACTATGTTGAAGGAGAATTATAGAACCAAACGCAACTCAAAGTGTGTGCCCATTTGTGCAATATTATGTAACTTCATAATGTTTCATATAAATCATGCCTTTGTATACATGCATATGTAGTCTGAGGTCTAGCTCTCCATCTGAAGTTTTAACAATAAACCCTAAAGGACTTGGGAATTATTTCTACTTTCTTCCTCCTATGATATTCTGAATCATTTCAGGTTCTGTATGAGGATCTGCTATACTAATAATCAGAAAAATAAAAAGGAAAACTTTTTACTGTTAGTCTTTGACTCCTCATATAGATGATCCTAAAACTGAGTAATTTTTTTTAAGAAAAAGATTACTATGTTTATTTACTACTATACTTATATTCCCTTCATTTTCCCCTGTTATGGCTTCTTATTATTTGAAATGTAAAGACACAGTACTGCAAATAATTTATTATTATTATTATTATTATTATTATTATTATTATTATTATTATAGAAATAAGATTAGGTTAAGCTTTGCAAAGAGTCGTTTAATATAGCATCAAGTATGCTCACATTTTTATTGCTGATTATAATGTTCAACAGCCTGTGACACAACAATTCAGCCTTTGGCAGGCAGAGCACAGTTTCCATTTCTTTTAGTAGAAGTAGTAGGGTGTGGAAACTTTCTACTTCCTTGGAAACTCTTCTGAAAATGGGTTTTCACTCAATTCAGCTTCTAAGTGTTTAAGAGGTGAGTGAATTTCTGAAAGTGGGCTGGCTGTTTTAGGGCTGCTGGCGGGCACCATAGCTTTCACACTGTGTGAAAGGAGGAAAAACCCATATTATTAAAAATTTGCCCTAGATCTCTTTCCCATTTCCTATTTTTTTTCTCATAAAGAGGCCAAAGAATCCAGGATAATTTTTCTATGGAAATATTTAAACTCAGCATTCAAATATTTACTTATGCGACTACATCTCTGAACAATAATTATGATACTAACAGAGTTAATGTTGAGGAGAAACTCCAAGTTGAAGGGATGCCTAAATTCCATGCAGCTCCTTTTTCTCTTGACTTCAAGCCACTATGTTACCAGATATGACAATCCTTGCCATTCCACCCGTGAGTGAGGATCAATGAAGTATCTCAGCTCCATACGATTTTTCTGGAAGAAAGAAAAAAATCAATGCCATTAATCAGCTTTTTAACAGAAAGTATAAGGAAGATGTTCCAAAGGCTATGGGTTCTCTCCCTGCCCCTGAGAGACAGATTGACACCTTAATCCGTCTCCGTTGCTATGACAAAATACCATAAATGGGGTGGTTTATAAACAGCAGACACAAATTTCCCCTCATTCCTGAAGCTTGGGAGTCCAAGACAAACTCATTTTCTTTTAAGGGACTTTCTGGCTCATTGAAGTGTCTTCTTGTGTCATCCCAGGAAGGGACAATGGGGTTCTCTGCAGCCTGTCTCATAAGGGCATTACTTGCTCACATGCTGATCTTATGACCTATCCCCTAAATACTTAATATTGTTGCCTTACAGATTGGTGTTTCAATGAATCTGGAAAAGAGAAAGTTATCTTCGTATTCAAATTATAGAATTTAGCTTCCTGGGACAAAAATCCTAAAAATAGTCAAGCCTTCTTGTCAGCTTTCCATGTTGCCATTTGTTTTTATAGGCTAACGAGCCAGCATCCCAATTCCCAAGGGAGTCTTTTTGCATTCTCTATGAATGGAACTCAGCAAGCATGTGTGTATGAATTTTGAGGGTTAGTGTGTCTGTTCCCAAAGCTATCCTTCAAATTGCCAGGGTGAAGAGAAGGGGGAGAGTAGAGGACAGCAATTAATTAAACATGTCCAACCCACTCTAGCATATCAGAGATGGAGTGTGGGATTCCTAAGGGCCCTGTGTCTTACTTCTCCATTTTCTTAACTCAACATCTCATCAGTTTCTACTGCAGAGCACTGATACATCTAAGCCCTCAGTTCTGTTCTTCAGTGCATTTTTTTAACTTGAAGTCCATAGGGGTAAGCTGCCCTCCTAAGATCTCAGTGTGGCACACATCACTCGACCACATTCCCACAAATATATCTTTCATTTGAGTTCTCTGTTGGTATCTGTCACCCAGTATCCATGAACACTGATGTCTGAAGCAAAACATGGAAATGCCATGTTCACCTCTCTGTTCCCTTCAGCTTTACAGACTGTCTCCAGCCCCTGTAAATTCCACCTCATCAGCATGTCTGGAATCAATTCTGTGTCTCCAATTTAAGTGTCATTTTCATAATCAAATGCCCGTTATCTTTCATCTGGAAGACAGGTTGGCAGGCTACAGACCACAAGCCAATCTAGACACTATTTGACTTTGTAAATCAAGTTTTATTGGGCTGTCTGTGGCTACTTTCACACTACAAAGCCAGAGCCGGGTAGTTGCAACATGGACTGTATGATACATTAAGTCTAAAATATTTACTACCTGACTATTAAAAAAAAGTTTTTCAAAAGCTTGCTAGCTTCACTATCCAAGCCAGAGCAGTGGCCTCCTAAAACTTTGTTGCTTAAACAATTGACTCAGCAGAGAATTGATAGTTAAACAGAGGAAAGAAACACAATGCAATGCTCAGCTCCCAATAGTAAGCTCAGAGTGACACAATCCTGTAGTCTCAGCACTGAGGCAGGAGGATCATATGTTCTTAAGGTCAGCTTGGGATATATAGTGAGGCTCTGTCTCAAAAGAATGAAGAAAAATAAAACAACAAAGTAGAAAAATAATCCTTAAAAATTCTTCTTCTTTTTGTCTGGATATATAGGTTCACATTATTTTTTGCAATAATTGAAACATACTTTAGATTGCAGGAGTTTGTTTTCTATTATTATAGTGAAGGACCAGAAATGGGGTTTTCTATAAGGAAAAACTTCATTTTGTTCACAGGTCTTGGGATTCAATCAGATGTGGATACCAGGCAGGTGCTTGCCAAAGCTTCGCAGCATGGGCACCAAAGAAAGAGTATGTGAAAGCAATCTCATAGTAGGACTGAAACCAGAGAGGGAGGAGGATGTTTGGATAACACTTCACTTGTACAAGAGATGTTTCTAAGGTCAAATGAACTAGCTTTATATCTCTTTGGGAGCAGCTCTGGTGACCCATAAAACTCCCAAGAGGCCATATCTCTTAACAGTTCTACAGCCTCCTAATACTAACAGTGAGGACCAAGCTTCTGACAAGAGAGCCCTTGGAAATTAAACTTAATCCGCATCCAAACCTTCTCATACACACAGTTACATGCACAAACACAATTTTTCATAAGTTACGTTGGAAACTACTTTTATCAAATGAAATCTCATTAGGTTGTAAGACTGGTCTTAATGTCCTCAGCTCACATGACCCTCCAGCTCCCTCAGATTTGGAGGATCTGGGATGATAACCATGTGTCACCATGACTGGCTGAATTATGGCTTTAGCAATTTTTTTTATTATTTATTTTTTATGATATATTTTCTTTATTTACATTTCAAATGATATCCCCTTTCCCAGTTTCCCCTCCCCCTCCCCCTGCTCACAAACTCACCCTCTCTTGCTCCCTGGCCCTGGTATTCCCCTATACTGGGGCATAGAACCTTCACAGAACCAAGGGCCTCTCCTCCCATTCTTCCTTCATAAGACTAACTAGAGTCTTTGTTTTTATAAACTCTTTGTCTACCTAATATTCACTATTATGAGGAATTCTGAACTTAAGATAGTTTACTAGTACAGATTATTATATCATAGTCTATGTGCATGTACAATGTGATAATTTGATGTGTACAACACACAATGATCAAGTCGAGATAAGTAGCCTTTCTCATCAAATACATTCTAATCTTTTTATTAGATCTTTGAACTCTCCTCTTTTAATTGTTTACGAAATAAACACTAAAATGTAAACTGTACACCCCCTTCTGTGTTGTAGTACATGCAAAACTTATCTTCTTAGGCAACTGTACTGGGTACACATTCTGGGTCATAAAGAAAGGGAATATAAAGACCATTTTTCTCATTTGGTGTTCAAGGTCTTTTGAATCTACTTACAGGCTAGCTTTGGCTCCATTCTCCAGCAATGCTTCCTGTTCTACTCAGATAGACTGCCTCCCAAATCAGACACATTATTGGTCATTGAGCTCTAGACTCTCTCTTCTATTAGAGACAGTTACATCACTAGGCATTGTCTCTCTGGCTCCCTCTTCATCATAAGCTACATACAAGAACAATGCCTACCTCATATTCTCACAAATCTTTGTCACAACTGGAAGGCAATGACCAAGTCCTGTTCAGTAATATTCCCTTCATGGGGCTCAGAAAGTGGAGCAGACTTTCCATAAAACTGGATTAAATCAAAGAGAATGAAGGGGACGTCTGTACTAACTTACCCACTTGTCTGTACTGCAGTTTCCTCATTGTTTCTATTTTTTTCTATGTTCATGGTCATGTGCACCATATGTGAGATCATCTGCTGTACCACGATGCATTATTCATATCTGAGAGCTTTTCCACAGAATGACTAATTTGGTGAATAAAATATTTGGAAGGTTTCAATTTTTTTTCTCCCTAAGTGTTTGAACAGAAAATATGATAGTTAACACAGAAAAATCTTAGTAGTACTCATAGTCTATTAACATTAATAGACTAAAGAAAATATATTTCAGAGTAATGTTTTATACAAAGCAAGGTGTTTCTTATGAAATACTGGAGGGTTTTATTCTGTTTTATTCTTTTTAAAGTTTTATTTATTTGTAGTAGTGCTTGTCTGAACACAATTCCATGCACCATGAGCATGTCTGAAACACACAACGATCAACAGAAGAGATTGGGTTTCCTAGAACTGGACAAACAGGTGATTGTTAGCCTCCACAGGGCACTGGAGACTGAATGGCCTCTGCAAAGGCAGCCAATGCTCTTAACTACCAACCTGTCTCTCCCTCTCATGTGTCTTTTATTTTTAACCAGTTCAATAACCAAACTTTGCAGAAAACTACAGCAATTAAAACCTTTAGGCAAGTTGTTATAGGGCTGAGAGTGAGAATGGAGAGACCACAAAGGAGAACAGAAAAGATTGAATTACCTGAGTCTCAGTCTAGTGTAGCCACTGGGAAACCCAGGTAGAAGGTGTTTCCTGGTACAGGGACTGATATAAAGAAATGGGGGTGTACTGGAAGCAGAGGCCAAGAAGGACAACAGTCAGGAGCAAAGCTGGGTTCATGCCAAGATTTGGCAGTGTCTCCCAGGTTTATATGTTGAGGGCTGAACACATACTTCAGTCTGTGACTGTATCAGGAGACATGCAGTGGGAAAAAAGATAGTATTTTCAACAAATGGTGCTGGCTCAACTGGTAGTTAGCATACAGAAGAATGCAAATAGATCCATTCCTATCTCCTTGTACAAAGCTCAAGTCCAAGTGGATCAGGGACCTCCACATCAAACCAGGTACACTGAAACTAATAGAAAAGAAAGTGGGGAAGAACCTCAAGCACATAGGCACAGGAGAAAATTTCCTGAACAGAACGCCAATAGCTTATGCTCTAAATCAAGAATCGACAAATGGGACCCCATAAAGTTGCAAAGCTTCTGTAAGGCAAAAGACACTGTCAATAGGAAAAAATGACAACCAACAAATTGGGAAAAGATCCTTACCAATCCTATATCTGATAGAGGGCTAATATCCAATGTATACAAAGAACTCAAGAAGTTAGACTCCAGAGAACCAAGTAACCCTATTAAAAAAAGGGTACAGAGCTAAACAAAGAATTCTCAACTGAAGAATGCCGAATGGCTGAGAAACACCTAAAGGAATGTTCATCATCCTTAATCATCAGGGAAATGCAAATCAAAACAACCCTGAGATTCCACCTCACACCAGTCAGATTGGCTAGGATAAAAAATTCAGGTGACAGCAGATGCTGGAGAGGTTGTGGAGAAAGAGGAACACTCCTTCATTGCTGGTGGGATTGCAAGCTGATACAAACACTCTGGAAATCAGATTGGCAGTTCCCTAGGAAACTGGACATAGTACTACCAGAGGACCCAGCTATACCACTCCTGGGCATATACCCAGAAGATGCTCCAACATGTAATAAGGACACATGCTCTACTATGTTCATAGCAGCCTTATTTATAATAGCCAGAAACTGGAAACAACCCAGACGTCCCTCAACAGAGGAATGGATACAGAAATTGTGGTATATCTACACAATAGAGTACTACTCAGCTATTAAAAACAATGAATTTATGAAATTCTTAGGGAAATGCATGGATCTGGAGAATATCATCCTGAGTGAGTTAACCCAATAACAAAAGAACACACATAGTATGCACTCTCTGATAAGTGGTTATTAGCCCGGAAGTTCGGAATACACAAAGAATAACCCACAAACCACAAGAAACTCAAGAAGGAAGACCAAAATGTGCACATTTCATTCCTTCTTAAAAGGGGGAACAAAATACCCACAGAAGGAGTTGCAGAGACTAATTATGGAGCAGAGACTGAAGGAAGGACAATCCGGCCGATATAGCTGTCTCCTGAGAGGCTCTGACAGTACCGGACTAATACAGAAGTAGAGGCTCATAGCAATCCATTGGACTGAGTACAGGGTCCCCAATGAAGGAGTTAGAGAAAGGACCCAAGGAGCTGAAAGATTTGCAGCCTCTTAGGATGAACAACAATATGAACTAACTAGTACCCTCAGAGCTCCAGGGACTCATCACCAACCAAGGAGTACACATGGTGGGACTGATTGTTCTGGCAGCATGTATATAGTAGAGGATTACAAAGTCGGTCATCAATGGGAGGAAAGGTCCTTGCTCCTGTGAAGGTTCTATGCCCCAGTGCAGGGAAATGCCAGGGCCAATAAGTGGGAGAGGGTGGGGTGGCAGGCATGGGGAAGGGGAGGCAACAGGGATTTGTTCTTGTTTGGGTTTTTTTTTTTTTAATGGGAAGGGGAAACTAGGAAAGGAAAAATCATATGACATGTAAAAAAAAGAATATATCTAATAAAAAAATAAAAATAAAGAGAAAATTGAGGTTAAATGAAACAAGCAGATAACTCCTAATGAGATATGACTAACTTATTGATAAGAAGAGATTGGAACATGGGCACACGTAGAAGCAAGAGTATATGAGAGCAGAGAGAGAAAATCACCATGTACAGTGCAAAGGGGGGCCCTAAGAAGAAAAGAATCAGGGTCAGTGACCTGAGGTCAATCACAGGGCCCACATGGGACCATGAGAAAATCAACTCCTGCCAAATTTCTTCTGATTTCCACATATATGCTGTGACACAGATATACATGAAAACACACATAAAAAATAAATATAATTACAATTCTAATCAACCTTGATCTCTGAGGTATTACCTCCATAAATTTAGAAAGACAGTGCTCGGAAAGCCATATAACTCATGCTGTTATAACAACACTAACAAGTATGCCTATGTCTCAAGTTAATTGAATAGATGTAGCTAGGTGGGAGAGATAAAGTAGATATTTTATTATGTCTTTTCAAAAAGACAAATCGAAGAAGAATGTTTAGAGGTAGGAACTCTAAACTTTGACTTTTCCAAGCTCCAAATATCAGTTGGAATGTTTCTAAAATGAAAACTTCCTTGGAAAATTAACTTATCATGTACATTCTTCCCTCCATTTCTTTTGTCTATCCAATCACAAAACAGTTCAACTGGAAATATTCTCTGGCTTTTCTACCTCTTATGTCTTCCCTGTATGTGATGATTTTTAATTCACTTACATGGAATAAACCACACTCTATACTTCCAGTTTGTTTATTTGGTTATCTTCTTGATCACCAAACAGTTGTGCGACACATATTGGCAAGCCATAAGTAAATAATCATCCTAGCTTTTACAAGAGATGGAGATTGTAAGAGCCAATGCAGTGATCTTCCGTATACAACAGGGTCATTGTACATATCAACTGACAGCACGGATAAAGTCCCACCCCTTTTCTGAGGGCTATTGGCTGCTTTGAGAGATAAAGTTAGGGCTTTTTTAGGGTATAGTCCCAAAGAGGTTATCCATGCTCCAGAAAATGTCCCTTCACCCAGGCACATACAGGCAGCACTAAGTGGACTCTGCATTTTAGGGAGATAATACACGAAATAAGATGCAAATATTGGTTGTGAGAAAAGGGAAAAATTGGAAGGGAGAGAATGAACTGTTGGAATTCATCAAAACAGTGTATGTATGAATAAAATTCTCAATAAAAAGGAATTGTTCCATGCTCTAGAGTTATACATTTTAAAATAGTTTCTGCCCTGTGGAGCTTGCGTTTTAGCAATGGAGTCACAAGCATCAAGCATCGATGATAATAATAAATCAGGTATTTGTGTGCTCTGAAAAATATAAATAAACTGTACATCATGAAGCCCAAATGGGGCTTTGCTGTTTTGTTTAGAGAACTGTTCACAATAGGGTTAGAATCAGGCCTGATCTGAAATACACATGCCAAGTCAGAAAATTTGTGTTCTGAATAGAAGAGAAAGCAGGCTCAAAGGTCAAGAGATGATATTCCTAGAAGTTCTGTGTGTGTATCTGGAAGATAATATGGAATAGAGAGGGAGAATATATTAAACTAAAGAAGGCAGAAAGCCTTTAGAGGCTGCTCTAGGGGAATATAGCCAAAATGATGTGTCACCAGGGTTGTGTTTGGGGGATTTTTATCTTATCCTGACTCTCCAGTCTATCTTGCTTTCCTTCTAATCAGCCATGAAATGAAAAACTCCCTCAGCCATTCACTCCCAACTCCATAATGATCTGTCCAAGCACATGGACCCAAGCAACCACGGGTTTGAGTCTTTTAATGCCCTAACCAAAAGTTAAATCTTCCCTCTTCCAAATTCTCCTCCGGAAAATTTTGTCACATCTACTCAAGAATGAATTTCCATTAGTGTGACATTATTTCCCTGACCAAAAGGAATTTGTATTAGAATCTCTAAAATATGAGCATAAGATTTTTTTTAAAAACAGAATATAAGGTGTCAGTCCTCATTTGTTTGTCTTTTCCCTAACACATACCAAAATCCTGAGGACCAGAGAAAGAACTGGGTGGCTGACAATGTTGGCTGTTCTTCCAAAGACCCTGAGTTTAGTCCCCAGCCTTCAGATCAGGCCATGTACAATCATCAGGAAGTCCAGCTCTAGGGGAGCTTTTCTGGCCTCCATGGACACTCATGTACTTTTGTGGATACCCAGACACATATGCCTACTCATAACTAAAAATAAATCTAAATTTAAAAACAAAATAAATGAGCTGATATCATTTATTTGCCCGACTAGTCCATCTCTCTAAAAGCATATTTATACTATGTTTACACCCCCAAATTATTAACTTTCTTCACTCTGTAACAGAGGACGTAGGGAGTTAATCCATGGGTATCTCATGTATCACTCCCATGACATGAGTTGACACCCCCTGCAGGTTCCTGTAGATAGTTTCTTCCATTCTTATCTATACATCATTTCTTTTTTCCTTTTCTTTTTGCCATTCTCTTGTTTCTCATATTTGCTTCTTCTAATCCTAGTTACCAAGCCAAGGACTATAAATGGAAATTTGTTTCTAATAATGGGAATAATCTTGGGAGTCTATTTGCATAAATGAGCATGTGTGGGAGCTTTTGTCTTTGGTTTGTACAAAGGGACTGCGCAGATGGCATAGCAGGAAAAGGGGTCTATTTTTAGAAACAAGCCCATTTTAGCTTGAAGCACACAAAATAGCCCAATGAGCCTGATTGGAAACGTGAGAGATGAACATTTGGGGGAAAGCCACCCACCACCACATACCTTTATTTCTTTGTGACAACTCACCAAAATGGAGTCAGGAAGAAAATACAGAGAACATGACATTGGTGAGGGAGAGAAGAGTGAAATGGCAGGAGAGGGGATACCTAAGGAGATCATGCACAAGCCATTTGAACAATGGTACAGTTTCTGTCAGAAGCACATTTTCCTTTAGGCATTTACTCTTTTGGTCTTCACATTCCCAGTGTTGCTAATGCCAGCCCTCAGCTCCAAAGTGGACATCATACAATGTGTGGGGTAATCAGTGTCCTCTAATCCCAGATACCTGTCCTATGTAAGAATGATCACCATACTGGAATCTCAAATCTACTCAAATCTTGATCGGCAGAGGAAAAGGCATCACGATTCCTGTCAACAATATCTTGTTGAGTAGTCACTATAAAGGCTAGACCGTGGAGACATATGTCATGGACAAACCAGGGATGAGAAATAGTCCTGCTGACTGACATCCTTAGAACAATAAAGGACCACAGCCTGAACAAATGTCACTTTTGGCTTAGGCTAAGGAGAGCAGTGTGTGTAATCACTTACAAAGGAGAGAAACCACATTCCCAGAATTCCCAGGGTGTTACTGGTGTAAATCACTCATCACGTTGGTCTCCAGTGTCCATGTAGTTCTGTGGACATATGAATATAGTCCCTCCCAGAGAGCTCTGAACTAGATCAAGGGCTGCTGTTCTTAAGGGCCCCAGAAACTGAAAAAGCAGAATATCTTAGGAATGGGAAACATCTTTGATGCAAAGTATAAACAAATCAAAGACAAAAGTTTTCCAGCTCAAATGTTTTTCTAGTTCCAATGCAGTGTGATAGATTGAATCAAACCACCAAGGGAAATAATATGAAAAATGTATATTTCACTCTTAATAGAAAAGGGGGGCTATGTAGATTTTTCACATGTCTGTTAATGAGTTTATAGCCCAAATGAATCCAATAATTGGGTTCATTCCGTACTTCAGCAGAAATCCACTGAAGTTGAAAAATTAAAGTACCATACAGCTAGGATTGACTAGACTTTGGAACATTCTAGCATGAACATAATCAATTGCTGACAGTATCCATTCTGCAATCATGATTGAAAAAGCTCACTATTAGAATCCACAAAAATCCAAAGGCAAATAACTGCAATAAACATCAGCTACAAAGCCCACAATATATGGTGCTTAGAAAGACAGTCCATGTCTCATCTACAGGAAGCTAGGGCATAAAATGTTAAAGGCCAATGGTGACATCCTGAGGATGAGGACACCATGTGCTCTGTTATAGAAATGCATTCACATTGCAAATTGTATTGCAAATTGCAAAAATACACCAGAGGAAGTTCTAGCCACCAGCTAAGAAGGCCTATTGGTTACACTGTGCAAAAGCTCAAGATATGAGTGTGTGAAAACCATATTCAGGGGAAAGGGAGACACAAGGAGGCCATGAGAGGGCAGGGAAAGAAGGGAAGAGAAGAGCGGGTTGCAGGGACATGGAAAAGAGGGGAGAAGAAGAGGAGAAGAGAGGGAGGCAAAGAGGTGAGGAGTAAAGGGAGAGGGGGAAGAGAAGACGAGGAACATCTATCCAACCTTACCCTCCAGCCACCCCAGGCTCCAAATGTGTGGATAAAGAAGGAATCTTGCATATTAATCCTATCAAGTGTGTTGCATTGAAACTAAGGAAGCAACCAACATTACACAGAAAATTTCCAGGCAAGCCATCACAGAAGCCAGAAAAACGGTCCCTAGCAAATCTCCGAACATCATGGCACACTGACTATCAATCCCAAAGTGGGCCCTATTCCAATTCCTCCCTCACAAAATGACACACACACACAAAAAAAAAAAAAATCCCTTTATGTCACAAGGTATTACTGTAACTTGTTACACAGTATTAGGGTGCCAGGGCAACATCTGTCCTCTAAAGTCAACATTTTTCTACCCCAAATTAGCACTTGAAAAATTAATGAGTTGATTTTGATGCAAAGTCTGAAATGAGAAGCAGAATAGTGAAGAAGTAGCAGGGTTGTAGGACTGCTTCATTTTGCATTATTCGGGGAAGCAAGGGATAGACATATCATAAGACATTTAAGTGGTATAGAAATGGAAGTGCCATAAGCCGGGCTGCTGAGATCCAGCTTGGATATATTAAAATCAGTGAAAACCACAGAATCAGCACATGGTCACTGAAGGCACAGAAGCCTGTCACCATCTGGGCGAGTTAATCAGGCCAACTTAGCACGTCTGAGGTGAAGCTGTTTTGCCAACATAGACCGTTCTGCTCTTTCAAACTTATATTACGTTTGACCTTTATGATTAAAATCTAATTAAAAGTGCTGTTATTTTTAAAAGGTAGAGATGGTGTATTTGTCTCATCTATTAAAGTTATGACTAATTGTTAACCTTCTTAACGTACTGAATCATTGCCATGCCTTTCATTTCAACCTTTTGCAAAGCAAAGTCCAAAAGGAATTCAGATTGTGAAACAAAGTCTGCTAAAAAAAAAAAAAAA
>JADRCD010216945.1:0-40690 GCA_019843815.1 Montemys delectorum
TATGCCTAATTAAAAAATTTAAAATTAAACCTTGAAAAAAATTGCAGACTCTGGGTAAGCTTAGCCTAAATCCAACTCTGTTTGTTTTCTGAGTAATACCCTAGCATATCCAGAATTCTATATTTGCTACTCAGGTTATCTGCAGAATAACAACAGGCAATAGTTACAAAGTTTTATAAGAAAAATACAGAACACAACCAATAAATGCAAATATTTTTAAACTAATTTGATCAAAATTACTTGCTACATTCATTTAATATGAACTTGTTTATTATTGTTTAGTGATGGATCAAGACTCTGTTGACAATGACTTAGGAAAACCATGGTTAGAATTCTGCAAAAAAGTCTGGCAATTGACAACAGTCCAAGTTAGCTCAATCGAACACAATATAACAATTATGATTGATAACATCATGTCAGGTCTATTGAAATATACTAGTGTTTTCTCACAAATGCATTTAAATTTTGGGCTCAATTTTTAAAAATGTCAGAATTTGTCAATATTTGATTATATTTATGCATGCATATTCACTTAATTCTGTCCTTTAAGTACAAATGAAGAATTCTCTAAATAAATAGAGACTGTACATGATTATACATACCCTTATGACCAATATGCATATTTTCAATTATTAGCAGGTACTATTTGGAGTGCACAGTGTTTGGGCACATCTTTGAACAGTCGTGGTACAATTAAGAACATACAATCCTGGAAAGTTACACAAACCTGGTGGACACTGTATTGGTAAAGTGCTGTTATAAGCCCTACGTCTTAGGAGACTTACGTACTTGGGGAACATAAATATATTTAATATATTAAGAAGCCTGCAAAAATCAGTACTGCAGGTACATAAATCTCTCTCTCTCTCTCGCTCTTTCTCTTTCTCTCTCTCTCTCTCTCACTCACACATACACACACATACACATACACTATCTACTTTTGTTGTAAAATTATAATATTGTATTTATTAATACAACAAGCTTACAGTGTTGCCATACAAAAACTTTTGCCCTGCTAAAATTAGATGCAGCAGGTACTAATGACCATAGTTAGACTTGATGTACAAATGTATCTTGTATATTCAATAACAAGCTGTTAACTCAGTCAAAACAAATGTATGAAGATCAAGTTTTAAGCAGCAGGACTGCTCAAATGGCAAGTTTTTCATTTCAATAATATTGATTCAAGATAACAAAGATAAACACGATAACAAGATAAAAAATTTTCTATTTTACATACTGAAAATCTAGTTATATTGTATGAAGAGGAGTTCATTTATTACCTTATAAGTATTAAATTTACAAACTCTAACTCTGTGTGGATTTATACAATACTTAGATGAGATTCTAATATACAGCTTGACACATTTCGAATCATAGACACATAGAGTATTTGTCTTAATTAGTGTTTCTATTGCTCTGATGAGACACCACAACCTAGGCAACTCCTAGGGAAAGGCTTGAAGAAACTGAGGAGGAGGGTGACCCCATAGGAAGTCTAGCAGTCTCAACTAACCTGGATGGACCCTGAGATCTCTCCAACACTGAGCTACCAACCAGGCATCAGACACTATCTAGTTTGAGGCTCCTGACACATATACAGCAGAGGACTGCCTGGCCTGGTCTCAGTGAGAGAAGATGAGCCTAACCCTGGAGAGAGGAGAGACTTGAGGCCCCAAGGAGTGGGGAGGCCTGGTGGTGTGGGGTGGGCATGTATGGAGATAAGGGGGGATGGGGACATCCTCTTGGAGAGAGGGGTAAGGAGGAATGGGATGAGGCACTGTGGGAGGACAAACCAGGAGAGGGATAATGACTGGACTGTAAAAAATAAGAATAATAATAAATAAATAAATGAATGAATGAATAAATAAATAAATAAGTAAAATAAATGGATAATATTTAATAGGGGCTGGCTTATAGGTTTAGAGATTCAGCCCATTATCATCAAGGCAGGAAGCATGGGAGCATCCAGGCAAATGGCACTGGAGAAGGAGCTGAGAGTTCTATATCTTGTTCCAAAGGCAAACAGGAGAAGACCGTCTCTCATGTGGCTAGGAGGAGGGTCTCAAAGCCCACCACCACCGTGACACATTTCCTCCATCAAGGCCACACATCCTAATAGTGCTACTCACTGGGTCAGGCCTATTCAAAGCACCACAGTATTAAAGAAAATATTTAATAAAAAAATGTTAGAGGGGGATATTGGGAAAAGAAGAGGAATCAGCAGGAAACAGAATTAGGGGGCAGTGGAGGATGAATGTAATCATGTTATTACAGAATTTTGTAGACAAGTATGATATTATACATTTTTAAAATAAATGTTTATAAACAAAACAAAAAAGTATTCTAAAATAATAACAGTTTATAAAATGGTTGTTAAAGGCTTTAGCATAAAGAATTAAGCAAAAGTCATTTTACTTTGTCAAGACTAGGTTTTCTTTCTTATTTAATTAAAATATAATTTCATTATTTTCCTCATGCTCTTTCATTCTTTCAACCCCTCCTATGTTCCTTCTCAACTTCCTTTTAAATTCATGGCCTCTTAATCTTGTGTGTGTGTGTTTGTTTGTGTAAATGCAAACTAATACATCTATTTAGGGTTGCACTTATGTATGTATGCATACATATATATATATATGCAAATGTGTACATATATATACATGTACATATACATCATATACATCATATATACAGACACATATACATACACATATACATACACATATACATACACATACACATACACATACACATACACATACACATACACATACACATACACATACACATACACAGGCTGACCACTTAGGGTTAGGTAGCTATGAGTGACAAGGGCCTGCTATTAGGGAAAGACTACTTCTCCCTCTCTTGGCAGTCTTATTGACCATGTACCCCATCCACATTAACATGTCAGTTGGTGTCTTTGTTCAGGTTTCAGCCATATTGTTGTGACTTCAGGAGTGTAGCTTCCCTAAGACTAGTTTTTTGATGTAGTCCAAAGTTTAACAAAATCAGCAGAAACATAAGAAATTACCTTAATAATACATAAAATCTTGTTCTGTAAGCCAATTTATTTTGCAAATATTACTTAGAACAGTATTTCAAGGAAGCTTTTTTGCTTCTAGTTTTATAGGAGGACATTAAAATTTGACCTTAGGGAATAATTTAGATAAATTAATATTTTCAAGTATCTTTTATAATATCTTAAATACTTACCACCTAGTGATTTGTGTATAACACAGGAGTGATAGCCTATTTAACAAAGCTATAAAATGCCCATTAAAAGATTCAAATCTAAACAAAAATTTTAATGAGCCCTGGTTCTGTTAAAAGCCTGACAAAAATAATAGGAAGCATAAGACATTAGATATTTTAAAACAAATATTTGAAAAATTTCACTAAAACTAGTTCAGTATTCTACCGAAGTCTAATTGCTTTGGATATAAAATACCTTATAAATAATATTTGCTTGTGATTGATCTAATATCATAGAACTCCTTTTTTACTATATTCACTTTTATAAGCATCATGTAAATTTGCATCTAGATTCCAGACCAATTATGCATGAAACATACACATATTGTGTATCATTATCTGATAGCACACCAAAAGTCTCAGCAACACGTGGGCTGAATCAGGGCAGTGCCGATGGACACGCTAAGCAGATGGGGAAGAGCCCATGCGGGCCCTGCGCAGAACTATAGGTATCTGAGGAAAGCTGAGAGCGGGAGAGGTGATCCTCTCCAGGGAATCCCACACTGACTGGTTGTTCTGTGCTAAGTGTTCAGCCCCGAAAACACACATGAAAGTAATATTCTATATGGACTGCACAGGCTGTATGTAATTGTATGTGTTTATGTATTTGTATGTGTGCATATGTATATATGTATGTATATATGTATTTGTATATGTATATGTGTGTGTGTGTATATATATATATATATATATATATATATATATGCATGTAATAACAACTAGTGAGAAAGAGGCCATGAATTTGTTAAAGAGTGGGGAGGTGGATATGGCAAGGTTTGAAGAGAGGACAGGAGTAAGAGAAATGTTTTAATTATGTTATAATCTCAATATCTTATTAGATATTTTCTTTATTTACATGTCATATGATATCTCCTTTCCCAGTTTCCCCTCAGAAAAAAATAAAATAAAATAAAAATAAAATAAAAACAAAAACAAAAACAAAAAGCCCCTGTTTCCTCTCCCTTCCCCCTGCTCACCAACCCACCCTCTCCCACTTCCTGGCCCTGGCATTCCCCTACACTTGGGCATAGAACCTTCACAGGGCCAACAGCCTTTCCTCCCATTGATGACAGACAAGGCCATCCTCTGCTACATATGCAGCTGGAGCCATCAGTCCCACCATGTGTACTCTTTGGTTGGTGGTTGAGTCCCTGGGAGCTCTGAGGGTACTAGTTAGTTCATATTGTTGTTCCTCCTTAGGGGCTGCAAACCCTTCACAGTTTCTATGAGAATAAAAATGGACAGAAATTTTAATGACATTTTCATCTTGTATCTGTTAGAAATTTATTTATATAGCATTCTTTATATTACACATAAAATGACAAATACTTTCTAGGACAGATATTCCCTTTTCCCTTCTCCTCTGAGTGGGTGCACCCACCCCTGGTATTCACCAGCCCACTTCAAGTCTCTGAGAGCCTAGGTGCTTCCTATCCCATTGAGGCCAGACAAGGCAGCCCAGCTAGAAGAACATATCCCATGTACAGGCAACAGTTTTTAGAATAGCCCCATTCCAGTTGTCCTGGACCCACAAGAAAGCCAAGCTGCACATCTGCTACATATGTGTGGGGAGGCTTAGGTCCAGCCTGTCTATGTTCTTTGGTTGGTGGTTCAGACTCTGAGGGCTTCAAGGATTCAAGTTAGTTGACTCTGTTGGTCTTCTTGTGGAGTTCCTATCCTCTTCTGGGCCCAAAATTCTTCCTCCTCTTCTCCTGTAGATGTTCCCAAGCTCCATCCACTGTTTGGCTGTGGGTGTCTGCATCTGTTTGAGTCTGCTGCTGAGTTGCTGTGTGAAGCCTCTCAAAAGCATAACATGGGATAGGTCTCAAGTTGGGCCAGTTACTGGTTAGCCATTCCCTCAGTCTCTGTTGCCTTCCTTGTGCCTGTATTTCTTGTAGACAGGATAAATTTAGGGTTGAAAGTTTTGTGGGTGGGTTGGTGTCTCTATCTCTCAACTGCCTGACTACAGGAGGAGGCCTCTTCAGGTTCCAAATCCCCAGTGTCACAGGTAAGGTCACCCATCGATTCTTGAGTGCCTCACTTATCCCAGTTCTCTGTTTCAGGAGTGATGACTACATGGCCGTGAAAATGAATGAAAATCTACAACTGACAGGGGCAAGGAGGTGGGGACATCTCCAGGCCAAGACATTGACAAGCACCTTACTCTCAACTGCCCAGAACATCAGTAAGGTTTGGGTTTTAGCATTGTATTTTTACACAGTCCTTGTAGCTTTCACATGTTTTTAAGATTTATAAAATCATATTAATTTGTCTTATGTGTATTTGGCCTGAATGTATACCTGCATGCCTGGTGCTGTGGAGGCCAGAGGAGGACATTGGTTTACTTGGAACTGTAGTTACAGATGGTGGTGTGTCACCTGGGAGTCCTGGGAACTGAACCAGAGTCACTGCAAGATCAGTAGGTGCTTTTAACCACCTATTATCTTTCCAGTTTCTTTTATGTGTTTTTTTAAAAGAGGATAATATTTTACTTTTATTTATTTGTGTGTGTGTGTGTGTGTGTGTGTGTGTGTGCATGTATGTGTGTATGTACTCCTCTGAAGGTCAGAGGACAATTTGCCAGTATCATTTTTTCTATTTCTACCATATGGATCCCAGGAATTGAACTCAGGCTGACAATTTCTCCCTAGACTTTTAACATAAGTCACTTGAGCTGTAACTCACAAAATATTGTAAAATCTGTCCCAGTTCCTAGTTGCTACTCTTCATAGTTTGTGGAATGGCAAAGAAATTTACCATACACATCTTGAACAAACCCACAAAATCATTTTATATGTATTTGAGCCGTAATACAAATTTTGTATTTATTAGTTGCATCTCTGAAAAAAAATATCCAAAATCTTATAAAATTATTTTAAGGTAAGTCATTTAGAAGTATTTTGACTGACATGAAGCATTCTTATGTTCTCTAATTTTGCATTAAGCGTGGCTATTCAAAAAATAAATAAAATGTTTTCTTCCTAGAATCTGTTTTGGAAGAAATCTTTACCGACATCTATATAAATACAGAACTTCATAACTCAACAAAAATTTTATGTTATAACTCAGTGAATTGTGTTTTAAACAAACAAACTGTGCTTTTAGTAAAGCATTATATATGCTTATTGCTCCAGCAAAATATAGCATATTCAAATAATTTTCATGTTTTATGGAATACTTTTCACAGAACCAATATACCATTGTAATAGGCTTTAGGAAGTTAATAGCATTATGGCTACAGAGGCAGCATAGATTCATCAACTCTTTGAATAGAGAGTTAAATCTAAATTACATTTGCAATTAATTAAGATCATCTGTCTTAAATTGAAGCATAATTAATATTGTTGTCTATTGTACAAACACACAGCAAGGCTTTTGCTTTGTTTTAAGCTTTTGTTTTTAGAATAAATATTTAGAAGCAGTGGATCCTAACCATTTTACAAGGTAGGCCTAACTCAGATTAAGATATTGAGCTGACAGCTTGTTAAGAGATAGAAAAAAGATACAGGAGATATATAACAATCCTTGTAAATTAATAAAAAAGCAAACTATGTTTTAAATTAGGCATGGCAAGAATAATACATTAAATAGTATGATTTGAAAAAAATATACTAAAAAATAGAAATGACTACAGATGGGTGCAATTAGCCAGCAATTTTTAGGACTTCTGGAACAAATTGAGTTTTAGGTCAGGGTTTGTCTTGGTGGCCAGCATAAGAATTAATTATTAGGGATGTATTTTAGGTTAGGAATAGGTGATGATTAATGAGGATTTTTTTCTCATTGGACACTGGCAGAGTGTCCTCTCGTATGTCTCAGAAAGTCCAAAGTCTAAGAGGTACAGGACAGTAAAAGATGTGGGTGACAAACTCTTATGCAAGCCACTGGAATTCTTCAGCTCAGGAGGGGTGCACAATGATGCATTTCCATATTAAACTGTACCTTATTATAAAGCTAGACACCCTTGACTCTCCTGTAAAAGACCCTTGTCATATAGAGTTACTCAGTGAGTCACAAGGAACAGTTGTTGTTGTTGTTGTTGTTGATGATGATGATGATGATGGTGATGATGATGATGATGATGATGATGATGATGATGTCTGTGGAAATATTATGGGGCTATACCTTTAATGACATCACTGCTTCTTATCACACAGACTAATACAAAAAATGACAGATAAAACAGTTGTATTAATTCTGTGTGCTCTTAGATCACAAAAGGTTGAACCAGCAGAGATTCTTCATAAGGGTGCCCAGGATAGTATAGACTTACAATGTTTTATATCTGCACAAAGCACAACAGAGCTCTCACAAGAAATTTACTGAGATTGTAAGCATGCAGTATTCTAAGATTCTTGGTTCTCATTCCACAACAAAGGCAGCATCCAAGTGGCTATCTGAGCCTCAGAGAGTAGAGATAATTTACTCAAAAAATGTAGTTGTTTCATGAATGGTACTGCAAGGTAAGCAAAGATAAATCCAAATGGCTTTCAAGCTCCAAACATGGAGACAAACACAGAAAATCTAAAGCATGCCAAACAGTATTCTACAGAAAACAAACAGTGCTAACACTCCACAAAACATAGTGTGAACTTTCAGGTCATGCAATCAAACAACCATTCAGCCAATGGCCCGGCGGAGCTTTTAAACTGACAGGCAGTTCAAATGATGCCCCATTACAAATTGGTGCCAAGAGTACAAAACAAACCAAGGTTCAGAATGTGGGTTCACCAGTAACTCTCTAAATCATAAAACTAAACACTAGCATGCTTTGCACAAAAAATACAAGATAGAGATCTAAAATTCCCTTTCCTTTACTAGTTCATCAATATGCTTTATAGACAATCAATATCAAAAGACCAGGCAATGAGGAAAAACATTCATTGGCTCAGAATTCCCCTCATCCTAACCATAGGAATTAGTGAGCCACAGGCTTCTGTTATGGTTGTCTTTGGTCCAGTTCTTCCCAAGTGCTCATATTCATTAAAGCTGTTTCAGAATTACCTCCCTACTTGAACAGACTGAGACCAAAGTTGATGAAGAATATTGCATTGATTTTCGGTTTGGCCAAACTAGGGAGAACTCAATGCCTAGTTTCCTTTCCACCTTCTCTGTAGTCATTTCAATTTTGTAAAAAAAGATAAAGCAAAATCCAGGAACAATGCATGTGTTGATTTAATGTGTTAGTTAAGTGCTTTGCCTGCTTGATGCCAAGTGTGTTCCCAGAATGTCAATTAAAGAGACAAGTAATGGTTAGAAGCAGAGAAAGGATATTTTTTTAATGTGGTCACATTAGAAATAGAAACAAATCAAAAGGTCCAACGGCTCCAATTCCATATTTGGGATATTATAGGTTTAACAAAAAAGTGGGGCAGAGGCAAAATATCTGCAAAATCAAGCTGTCCTGGTCTGGCTGATCATGATCTCACCCTGGTTCTGGAAGGTGGTCTGAAGAGGGTCTTCCTGAGACGGGCAAGCATAGGTATAGCCAGGCAACCTGGGAAACCTCTCACTGGAGTAGAATTAAGGCCATCTTCTTCCTAGTGGGTCAATACTTAACCCCCCTCCTATGGGTAACTTGAGTCAGGTACATGCTGCTAGGAGCAGAAATGTTAGACAATATTGGTGTTAGGTACAAGAACAGTAATGGGCTTCACTGAAGGAATGGTCATTCTCTGAATGACCTGTCAGAGAAAAACCCTTATTTACTATCTCATGTATATGAATGATTGTGCATATGTTTTTTTTTTTTTTTTAGTATAGAATAGAGTTTATTCAGGGCATGGAGAGGAGAGTTAAGAGAGTAGCAGAGGCAGAGAAAGGCAGAGAGAAGGAGAGACGATTGTGCATATGTTTAAGCCAACAGAATGTATACATACAGCTTATCTAAAGTTATATGGCTAACCTCCTGTTGCTTGATCATGGTAATAATACATCTAATTCCTTTCCCCAGGGATGGAGCCCCTCACTCTATTTTTCTAAATAAGAGTCCCTAAAAGGGACTTGGATTTCTTGCACCATCTCCCATTCAGCCCTTTTGCTTGTTACCTTGCTACTATGTTTTTCTCTTGTGAATAAAACCTTTCCCTGACAACTGCTAGTATTCCCTAGTTCAATTCTTTGATTAAGTCTCCAGGAACCTAGAGCCTTCATTAGTTGGGGGAAACTACTGGAAATATATTTGCAGTGCTTGTTTGAGAAGAATGATCTGTTTCCTTAAAGAGTTATTCTTTCTGCTCCAGGGACATCTTTGCCCTCATGGCTGATTGCCCACATCTGAGGTTTGCTTACCCCGAGAGTGCTGCCATTCTGGGAACCCACAGTGACTCAAGAGCAAAGGTTAAGGATCATGACTTACTTCTATGTCTTTGTGCAAAGTAAGAAGCTGAAACAAATGAAAGCTGAAATGTCAGAGCTTTATCATACTTTTTAGTTACTTTGTGGGCCCAAGTGAGAAATCAATGCTTTTTAGCAAAAACTGCTTCTACATGTATGTTTTAAAACATTTGCTCATTGGGTTAAGACACATATCACAGAAAAGATTAGCTGTGGAGTATAGTCCTCAAACTCAACTGAGACACATTTTAAGAGATTTTCAAAAACAAATGGGGGGTATCAAATCTGTTATACTAGTCAAGCTTTCTTTTATTTTAAAAAATATCATCTTAGAATTTCTTGGGGGGACTATCTATCAAATCCTAGCCATGAAAGTAATTTTGGAACAATTTGTATTTTCCCTGTTTTGAGTAAAATCCAGTACATCATGCATTCAATGACATTTTAAGGGTTTCAAATGTGTAAATGGCTGTCATGACATCAATCACTTAAATGGAGGCCACTATCCTGAGGAATGACTCAGAGTAAATAGCTCGAAGAGATTAAAATACATTTTTCCTCTACTTGTAGCCCTTACATAAATTAACTCAACCTTACCCAAACTCCAAATACTTAGCCAAAGTATGAGATTTCTCTTGTGTCTATAACTGAAGAATGTTCTAAACTTTAGGAATGGCCAACCAAACCAAGAACATTTGGGAGAGAATTCCTTGCCTGTCCCTAATAACCCCAGGTAATAGTTTTCAATTCACATTGCCTCAGTTTGCACACTTGTGAAATGACAGAGTTGACTTTTTATATGCTTAGTGGGTAGGTTCCAGCAGCTGAACTGGGTCATTTCACTCCATGCTACCAGTGATATACATTATAAATATGTTCCTGATAATTGAAAGTGTTACTCTAGCAAGCAGCACAGCAGTGAGCTTGCATGGCAGGGAGCAGTGTTGTTCATTCCTCAGCTCCAGTGTAGCTAAGGGAAGTGGGAGAAAGAAAGCAGACACGTGGATAGTGATGTTCTACACACCAGACAGAGTCACTGTGTTCTTTAGTATCTTGCCAGAAACTACCTTTTGTCATAGAAGAAAGTGACATGGGCAAGTAGGTCAGATTCATTTCTCCATGCTTCTCTGTCACTATCTCTGAATCCCCACCCCGATGAAGCAGTGAGGAAGTCAAAGAGGACATGTGCGTTTCATCGGTGGCCAACAGTCTGAGTGAGAAAACGGGTCTCTAACAATCACACCAAAGGACTCAGTGTCTTTAGGGAATTTTCAATTCTGTCTATACACCAATAACCAATACTTCCAGATATGATCATAAGCCTGATTGCTCAGGCCAAAGTCACTTTGGGAAGCCTTTATTGAAAGTGATACCCAACTTTTCCTGCATGGTCATGTTTTTCTATGGTGGGTGGTGAGTTGAGGGAATGTGGAGAAGAAACCCATATTCCTACTCCTTCCAGTTCCCAGTTTGTCAAGCAATAATGTTCAATTGCTTTAGAGAGTGAAATGATTTCATCTGGCATATATACTCTTGTGTCCTAAAACTCTTGTCATAGAATTGTACCCTCATTAAACCCACATAATTTTAGCCAGTTTGCAATTCAACCCATTGGTTCAGAAATATGTTACAACCATGAAACTGGCATCCTGAAATCATCACATGAGATGTATCACAAAATTTTCTGTCAGGGACATGTCAGAGTTCTTAGGAGGCACAGTTCCAGGAACTCATGGGATGGATACAGTAGTAGCTTAGGGATGCATGAAGTAAAAGGCCACAGAATCATGGTGTGAGTGTGTATACAATTGTGAGTAGAGAGAATTGTGTGGGAGTAGTGATCTCTAGCATTGAATTTAGAGGAAGTGACAAAATGCACATGAGAACATTTAAAGTGTACACTTCAGTTGAATTCAGTACATTCATTCACAGAATTTTTGAAACTCTTATCACCTTCTGTTTCCAGAACTTTTTCATCACTCGGAACAGAGAACCATTAACCATAACAGCTTGTTTTCTCCTCTTTCCCTCAGTTCCTGGTACATTTTATTTTAGGCCTCCAAGAAGTTTCCTATTCTAGGAACCTCATAAGACTAGAATCATGCAGTGTTTGTCCTTTTGTGTCTGGCTTCTTCCACATAGCACGATGCTTCCAAGGAACATTCATAATGAAGACAGTGCCAGAATGCTGTTCCTCTTTTTGTGGCTGAATAATATCACATTGCAAGTGTGAGCTGCACTTCATGCAGGCATTCACTTGTTGATGGCCACTTCGTTTATTTCCTTTTGGTCATTGTGAACAATGGTAGATGTGTAGCTATAAATCCTTGCTTTCCATTATGTTAGACATATACTCAGAAGTGGAGCTGCTGGGTCATATTTAATTCTATATTTAACTTTTTAGAGATCACAAAACTGTATTCCACAATGTCTATCCTATTTTGTACTCCCAAAGACAGTGTATAAGATTTCCATTTTCTTTATATTTTCATTAATTTTTGATACTTTTGATTTTCTAAAATGAACCACCCTAGTTGCATCTAGTAGTATCTTCTGGGGCTGGGTAGTTTTAATAGAGGGAAGCAAGGCATGGGGACTAACACTTGTGATGGAAATTCTACCGTTGATGATAGTTGGGAAGCTGCAAATTCTGTGTCATACTTGGGATGCACTTTTAGGAGCAAGTTTCTTACTTTTCTTACCTTCAGCTTGACCAATATTGTTTTGTTTGTTTACTTTGTTTGTTTGCTTTTTCTTTTACTAACATGATCAAAATGTCCAAATTAAATAAACCACCCAGGGAATATATCCTCTAGTGCCTAGGTTATTTGGGACACATGGAAAATGGTGGACCATGTTCCTTGTGGGCTTATTCAACTTTAGAAAATGCCATATGCCACATCTTTTCTTGGAGAGGGTAAATATTTCAGCTTTTGATAAAAATATTGGCTAGTTCATTTTGTGAGCAGGTAGAAGTCTGGGTTTCATAATCTAGCATTTTAGATAAGGAGAATACAAAGGTTCTTGCTATTATATAATGTGAATTTAAGCAAGAATCTATCCAAGATAATGGAAAACTACTTTTCATTATTTTATGGATCTTTCATTAGTTTTGGGTTTGTGTGCAAAAGGTCCCTTAAGTTATTTGAAAATACCTTATTTCCCTTATGCCTTGCATTCAGTTATCATGACTTCATAGAATTTGAATCCTAATATCCCAAGATGCAGGATGGCATCTTCCTCAAAGAACCAAGCTTTTCCATTGAGATAAAGCCAGGCTGTGTCCTGATTCTCTTTCATTTTAATTAGTTTCTTATCATTTCATAGCACATTGGGATAGGTCTTCTTTTATATAAAGTTGATATATTTTCAATCTAATGATGTAGGAGAGATCTTAGAAGACAATTTGACATGTCATCTAATTATTATAGAAAGGGAAAGAGTACAGATTTGAGTATACCCCAACGGTGCTGGGTAGTCATATGTCAACTTGACACACAAACTAGAGTTATTTGAAAGGAAGGAATCTTACACGTGAAAAATGCCTCCATATGATCTGGCTGTAGGGCATTTTCTTAATTAGTAATTGATGGGAGAGGACCCACCCTACTGTGGGTGGTGCCATTCCTGGCTGGTGGTTTTGAGTTCTAGAAGAAGGCAGGCTGGGCAGGCCATTTGAAGGAAGCCAGGGGGCAGTACCCCTCCATTGCTTCTACATCAGCTCCTGCCTCCAGGACCCTACCTGTCCTGTTTGACTTCCTGTCTGAATTTCTTCTGGTGATGAACAGTGATATGAAAGTGTAAGCTGAATAAACCATTTACTCCCCAGCTTGCTTTGCTTTTTTGGTTGTGGTGTTTTGCTGTGGCAATAGAAACCCCAAGACACAAATGAAATAACTTTGCAGAGTTCCACTTAGTTTACGTTATCTTTATTTAATAATTTCATGTAATAAGTTACCTCCTTCAGTGGTTTTGACTTTTTTTATTTTTAATGAAAGGAACAAGAGGAAATAATATAATGTGGAAATAAGATTTTCCATGAATGGCGTTTTAAAATGGTGGTGAGGGCATTTAGATTTAATTTGCTGTCAAATATTCTTGGTTAAGGCAATCTTGGTAGTGCTTTTTGTCTCCTTTTGGAATATGAGGTTTTCTTCTTTTTACTATGTGAGGGGAAGGTAGGAGGAACTGCAGGTGTATTTTCATGTACTGCTTGAATCCCCATTTAGAACAGCAGTTAGAAGATATATCCATGTAAGGCTCCTTAAATATCATAAGATGGCACCAACTGCTCTTCTAGACCACCTGTTGGTTATAACATAGTCATACTTATGTAGCAAGAGGGGGGAGCTCCAGCCAGAATGATAGCCATTGTTTAAGTCTTCTAGATATCTCCCCAAGAGATAACAAAGTCAGGATGTAAAATAAGAACTGAGTCAGAATTAATGGCGGCTACAATGGCTGTGCTCTGCCTTCAGATACATGATTCTTCTACATGTTCACAAGAAGGCTGTTGCTCCACTTTTGCCCATTGACAATAATTTTAGTTTCTATTGTCAACTGTAAAATGAGAAAATAAAATTCCACTAATCGTTTATCAAGCTTAACCAATGTATATTTTATAGCCACAACAGCTTCTACACATATTTTAACATTGGTGACTGGGAAGAATGTTCCAGTCATAAATTTGTGGGCACTGCTTCTGAAAGCCTTGCAGAAACTTCAAGTTTCCTCTGGGATTTGTGTGCCCAGGTCAGAAGTCATGACCTAGTCCCAGTGCAAACACAAGATGAAGAAAAAAAAAGTCATGGATGGGCTGAGGGACTTGCTGATTAGAAGCTGATACTTGGCCCATATGAGACTGGTAACTCCTCCATGAAGAGTTATTGATTAACTTCCTGACAGTTGGTTTGATTTTATCTTTGAGAAGCAGAATTATATGATAAACTAGAAATGACAGTGCTCGTTGTAAAATCAGATGGGGTGGGTATGGGGGTGGCATAGATGCATCACAAATACTTTGCAGTATGCATTTTCTATCAGCTTCTTGCCTGGCTTTTTCCTTACTATAGAATTCCCCTGCTTCCTTCTAACATACCTGGATGTATTGCATGTATCTTTGAAAGTTAACTTATGCATTTTAATTTGTAATATAACTAGATATCAATAAAGAAAATTAAATGCCTAATGTCAACAAGTTGACTGAGTGACAGGTATCCATTTGAGAATTTCTTAAGTAAGATCTATGGCCATTTAAATGGGTATAGGATTTCTCTGCAAATCATATAAGCTTTTGTTTTACTCACAAAGTTGAAGAGAGTTGTGATTTAGCTAGAAAAGACAGGGGCTTCTAGGGTTGGGGTTTCTTTCAGCTCTATGATTAACTAGCCACAGTTCTCTGTCCAAACATTTGAACATTTTTTTCTCTTGCTTTGAGTATAAATGGTCTGTCACTTCAGAAAACAAGGCCATGCCTCCTTACAAAGACTCATTCCTCTTTGAGGCAGTGAGAGTGGGATGCTCTGTATATATGACAAGGGGTAAGCAGGGCTGTGGTGGTGGACAGCTTCTATTGCCCACTCACTGAACACATCCCAACCTTTTAAATGTCTGATGCTGAGTAGAGTGGCTCATATTTGTTCAGAGGCTGCTAGACACACACACACACACACACACACACACACACACACACACACACACACAGAGAGAGAGAGAGAGAGAGAGAGAGAGAGAGACTGCTTTACTTTAATTTTTAAAACTTATATTTATTTATTTACTTACTTACTTGTTATTTGTACATGCATACCACTGTGTACATACAGAAAAGATTACAGAAAAATCTGTAGGCGTCAGTTCTTTCCCTTGACCATGTGGATCCCAGGGATTCATGTCATCAAGCTTGGCAGTGAGTGCCTTTACCAATTAAGACAGCTTATCAGCCCTCCTTTTCATTTTTAAAAATCTTTTTAACCCTTCCTGCCAGTTCTTGCCGTTTCGGTGCTATTTGCCTCTTTCAGACAGGGTGAGTGTGCAGAATGAAATGAAATGACAGCCAGAGTTGTAAGCTGAAGGGTAGAGATGAGAAACCCTTTAAGAATTCAGTGACTGCCTCTAGCGCCAGGCACATCTGCAGGTGTCTAGGAAGCAGCAGTAGCTACGAGGGCAAGTGGACAATCCCAGGAAAGGGTATGCCTTTTCTGGGTTCTCATTTGAACTGCCTGTGAATACAAGAAGCAAAATCCCAAACGGCGACAATTGGTAATAAATAGCTCCCTTTCTCCTTCTTTTCCTCTCTTCCATCCTAGACCCGTAGGCATTCAGCCTACTTTCTGCTTCTTTGACAGCTTCCTCATTATATTCCACCCATCACTCAAGTAGATCAAATGCTAGCTCCCCTTGGAAACCCTCTCTGCTTTGCCACTAGAATCTTCCTCTGCTGTATCCGTACTTTCTGTGGGCATCACCCGACAGGTTACATTCTGTGAGGAGCTAGGTTTGATACACATCTGGTCTGGTTTCCTCAGAGGACCCTAGGTTCATTGAGAGGGGGAACACACTTGTTTTCTGTTTTGTATCTCATTCCCACTCCCCATTATCTAACGTAGGTGTATATGAAATTCAGGAAATGATTGGGCACACCTATAGTTTACTCTCCTGACAGGCTCAACTGTGGTTACTGTATCTACTAGCCCTGAGTCTTGAATTATAGGTCACTGTAAGCTATCCTGTTTTGTTATTAGTTAAGTTTGTTTTTCTTTTTGTCTATGATTTTCTTAAGGTGGCTGATGTTGGAAAGCAGCAATTGGAAGATAACTATGAATAGAGATCCGAGGTAAATATTTGCTTTTCAGAATGACAGCTTTATGTTTCAGAGAGAGAGAGAGAGAGAGAGAGAGAGAGAGAGAGAGAGAGAGAGAGAGAGAGAGACAGAGACAGAGACAGAGAGAGAGACAGAGACAGAGACAGAGACAGAGAGACAGAGACAGAGAACCACAATGTAAATGGAGAATATTCTTGTGGCGTCTCCCGCAGATTAGCCTTTGTTGTATAGAAAGGATTTGGGAATTTCTATATGTGGATATGTAAGGTAAATTGTTTGGAGACCCAGTTGTATGCTTGCGACAGAAGATTATTCACACTGCATCTTATTGGAAAGGGCCAGATTTACCTTAAGCTCAGGAGGAGCTGGATCCTATATTCTCCAGGCAGCAGAACTCATCTGTTAAATAACATCAAGTTCAGGTTGGTGACTGAGCTGTAGACTGATAATACTCCTTATTTGAAAAATCCCTCGCAATACAGAAAGAGTTCTTGATGTTCAAATTGCTAATATAAAAATGCAGTTTCTTTTCTTTTTCTTTTCTTTTCTTTTTTTTTTTTTTTTTACTTCAAATGGAATCTCTTATTCTGGAGTCAAAGGTGAGTGACCATGGATCAGACACACAGAATTAACTCATCCCAAATACTATGCACTACACAGAATACTATGTACACAGAAGCAATTTTATGAGGTTTTAAAAATAGTAACAGGAAAAAGAAAGTGATAAATCAGGGCACTTTTCAAACACACTGGTGGAAACATTGAGTTAGGTGGGTGTCAGCACAGTAGGGGAATCAGTTATAGGCTTCAGTCATCACCTAGAGATACTCTTAGCCTTCAGGCCGGTGGCTGATTGTGATCTAATTGTACATGTCAGAAGGATTTACTTAATAGTCACAAGCATGGGTAATAGATCAGATACAATGAATGGTTACCAGTTTGGATTATAAGTAATTTGACACAGATCCTGCAACATTTACACGTCCCATAGTCATAGAAGTCCTGATCATTAGGCAGTCCTCCTTGTAGAATCCTCAACAGCTGTAGCACCCTCCTGCCCCAATACTCCGGTTCACAAAACAATCATATAGAATGAACTAGTATGTCAATGATGGAAGGGAAATGATAAAGCAAAGAATGGGAAAAATTTGTCAGGAAGTTACTAGTATTTAATTAATCAACAATAGTTCATTGATCCTGAGACATATGTACTATCATATTTTAGAACCTTTAGAATTGTTTATGCTTTAGACAATGGTGTCTTCCCATTCTTTTGGATTAGAACACAGTGACATAGCTCATTGTAGCATTTACATGCATAAATAAAAAAACCCCACAAATATTAAAAATTGTGGAGTCAGCACCTTAGCAAATATCCAGAGACTGGACAGACTGTGCTACTTTAAGAATTCCAAATTGCTGTGATTGTGAGAGTTAGAAAAGAAGTTCAGTGCCCCTGTGGTGGGGAGTGGGATGGGTGAATATTGTAAATAATCAGGTTTGAACTGAAAGACTTTTTGCAATCATTTTTATTAACACATACTTTTCACTTTCTGTGGATTCAAGATAACAATGTTCGGATCACAGTCTCAAACAGCAGCTGAGACCCAACAGGAAGCTAATCATGGAATAAGGAACGAATTGTAGGATAGGGCCACTCAGGAATCATAATGCAAATCCTTCCTGTGCTAGACTGATGGAATGGATCCTACTGGAAAGTGTAGGAGATTTTTTAAAGGATTAAGCCTTTAACCATAAGAGGAGAAGGCATACAAGCACCTACATTATAAGAAGACTTGCTCTTACCTGTTGCTTGAGTCCCACACTAGTCGAACCCAATTAGAAGGTAGGAGTCAAACAACCCATCAGTAGAATGTGCTAGTGCAAACATTTGATCACAACATATTTTTACTCTTTTAAAATGTATTGAGGATGGCCTTATCAGGCATCAATGATAGGGAAGACCCATGGTTCTGTGAAGGCTCAGGGCTCCAGCGTAGGGGAATGCTAGGGCTGGTGAGGCTGGAGTGGGTGGGTGGGTAGGCAAGCCAGCTCATAGAAGCAGTGGAGGGAGACTGGATGGGGTGGTTGCCGAGGGAAAACTGGGAAGGGGATAACATTTGAAATGTAAATAAATAAAATAACCAAAAAAAAAAAAAAAACAACCTGCATTAAGGAGCCTGGGGAGGTGTTTTAGCAGGCAAAAATGCTTGCTGAGCTGAGCAAGCATCATGACTGGAGTTCAGGTCTTTGGTACCAATGTAAGTTCTGGGTGGGCAGGGTGGCCCTCTTGTAATTACAGTAGGTGGGAAGCGGGAACAGGATCCCAGGAAAAGCCAGTTGGCTATATAAGCTGAATTCTGAGGCTTTGGCTTCAAGTGAGAGACCCTTCCTCTGCATACAAATTGAAGAATGATCAAGAAAGACACCTGACGTCATTCTCTGGCCTCTGCATGTATATATATATACACACAAATAGACACATACCCTCACACACAGGTATTGTATAAACACACATAACCATGAGCATGTATATAGGATATACATATTTTAAAGATTATTGATGACCCAAGAACTTTTGAGTGACATCTCTCTTGATGTTGGTCATAACGTGAATCAAGTCTGAAAAAACTAAAAGTTATTAATCCAAATAAAATAGTTAAAAAACCGGTTGTGTCGGAGTTTGGAGTGACGGTACACACCTTTGATCTCAGCACTCAGGAGGCAGAGGCAAGCAATCCCTGTGACTCTGAGGCTACCTTCCCCCTACATACTAAGTTCCAGGCCCTCTGGGTTTAATAGTAAGACCCTGTCTCAAAACAAAATCAAAACAATATTACACACAAAAAATCCCTAAACAATAAACATCCATAGTGTGGCGGTAAAAATGGCATTCCTCAATGGAAAAAAAGACATTCAAAGATGAAGAGGTAGCATTCCATTGTTCCATGTTTCAAAATTGCTTTAATAGAATATACTAAATTATTTTTTTGAGAAGCAAGGCAAATGCTAAATTTAATTTTTTGTCATCTACAAGAGACTATTGAATTTAAATTTACTTTAACTTAATACATATTTTTTCAAAAGCATGCATATTAATAGTACGATATGATGCCTTTGCACATATTACACTATATTATCAATAAAAACATATCATCAAATCAAACATTTTCAATACTTTATAAGAAAAAGAGCATTTAAAATACTTTCTTCAAGCCAACCCTTTTTCAATGACACACCAGAACTTCTTACTCCTATTTAATTGCAATCAGTTCTCATTGATCAGTCATTGCTCATAAACTTAATTTTGAGAAAGGATCTCAGAGTATATGTAGTGTAATCACCTTGGACTGGAAGGACATCTTTTCATATGAAGTTGGGCAGGAAGAGGGTGAGAATAATTATTGTTGTAAATTATTATCTGAGTGATATATTTAAATCTACCAGATCTTTCTTTTTCTTTAAAGATGTATTTGTTATTTTATTTTTTATAGAACATCATTTTAATATTTTCAACTGTTGATATTCAACAAAAAGAATAGTTATTTTAAGATATATTTTGTTGTTCTGTTTCCCTTTTCATTTCTGATTTTATTAATTTGGATACTGTCTCTGTGCCCTCTGGTTAGTCTGGCTAAGGGTTTATCTATCTTGTTGATTTTCTCAAAGAACCAGCTCCTGGTTTTGTTGATTCTTTTTATAGTTACTTCTGTTTCTACTTGGTTGATTTCAGCCTTGAGTTTGATTATTTCCTGCCATCTATTCCTCTATTCCTCTTGGGTGTATTTGCTGCTTTTTGTTCTAGAACTTTCAGATAAGCTGTCAAGTTGCTAGTGTATGCTCTCTCCAGTTTTTTTTTTTTTTTTTTTTTGAGGCACTCAGACCTTTGAGTTTTCCTCTTACCACGGCTTTCATTGTGTCCCATAAATTTGGGTATGTTGTATCTTCATTTTCATTAAATTCTAAAAAGCCTTTGATTTCTTTCTTTATTTCTTCCTTGACCAAGTTATCATTAAGTAGAGCATTGTTCAGCTTCCATGTGTATGTGTGCTTTCTGTTGTTTTGTTTGTTTGTTTGTTTGTTGGTATTTAAAACCAACTTTAGTCCAGGGTGGTCTGATAAGGTGCATGGGATTATTTCAATCTTCCTATATCTGTTGAGGTCTGTTTTGTGACCAATTATATTTTGGAGGAGGTACTGTGAGGTGCTGAGAAGAAGGTATATGCTTTTGCTTTAGGATGAAATGTTTTATAAATATCTGTTAGATCCACTTAGTTCATAACTTCTGTTAGTTTCACTGTGTCTCTGTTTAGTTTCTATGATCTGTCCATTGCTAAGAGTGGGGTGTTGAGGTCTCCAACTATTACTCTGTTGAGTACAATGTGTGCTTTGAGCTTTAGTAAAGTTTCTTTTATGAATGTGGGGGTCCTTGCATTTGGAGCATAGATGTTCAGAATTGAGAGTTCATCTTGGTAGATTTTCCCATGGACCAATATGAAGTGTCCTTCCTTATCCTTTTTTGATAATTTTTAGTTAAGAGTTGATTTTATTCGATATTAGAATGATTACTCCAGTTTGTTTCCTGGGACCATTTGCTTGGAAAATTGTTTTCCAACCTTTTACTCTGAAGTAGTGTCTGCCTTTGTCTCTGAGGTGTGTTTCCTGTATGAAACAAAATGCTGGGTCCTGTTTATTTAGCTAGTCTGTTAGTCTGTCTTTTGGGGGGAGTTGAGTCCATTGATGTTAAGAGCTATTAAGTAAAAGTGATTGTTACTTCCTATTATTTATGTTGTTAGAGGTGGAATTATATTTGTGTGGCTATCTTCTTTTGGGTTTGTTGAAAGATTACTTTCTTGCTTTTCCTAGGGTGTAGTTTCCCTCCTTATGTTGGTGATTTCCATCTATTATGCTTTGTAGGGCTGGATTTATGGAAAGATGTTGTGTAAATTTGGTTTTGTTATGGAATATCTTGTTTTCTCAATCTATGGTAATTGAGAGTTTTGCTGGATATAGTAGCCTGGGCTGGCATTTGTGTTCTCTTAGAGTCTGTATGATATCTACCCAGGATCTTCTAGCTTCATAGTCTCTGGTGAGAAATCTGGTATAATTCTGATAGGTCTGACTTTATATGTTACTTGACCCTTTTCCCTTACTGCTTTTAGTATTCTTTCTTTGTTTCATGTATTTGGTGTTTTTATTATTATGTGATGGTAGGAATTTTCTTTTCTGATCCAGTATATTTGGAGGTCTGTAGGCTTCTTATATGTTCAAGGGCATCTCTTTCTTTAGGTTAGTGAAGTTTTCTTTTATAATTTTGTTGAAGATATTTACTGGCCCTTTGAGTTGGGAATCTTCCCTCTCTTCTATACACATTTTCCTTAGGTTTGGTCTTCTCATTGTGCCCTAGATTTCCTGGATATTTTGGGTTTGGAACCTTTTGCTTTTTGCATTTTCTTTGACTCTTGTGTTAATGTTTTCTATAGTATCTTCTGCCCCTGAGATTCTGTCTTCTACCTCTTGTATTCTGTTGGTGATGCTTGCATCTATAGTTCTTGATCTCTCTCTCTTTTTTTTAAAGATTTATTTATTATTATATTAATTAAGTACACTGTAGCTGTCTTCAGATGCACCAGAAGAGGGTGTGAGATCTCATTACCGGTAGTTGTGAGCCACCATGTGGTTGCTGGGATTTGAACTCAGGACCTTTGGAAGATCAGTCAGTGCTCTTACCCTCTGAGCCATGTCACCAGCAGTGGCTCCCTATGTCTTTCCTAGGTTTTCTAACTCCAGGTTTGTCTCCCTTTGTGACTTCCTTATTGTTCTTTTTCCATTTTTAGTTCTTGGATGGTTTTGTTCATGTCCTTCCCCTGTTTGAGTTTTCCTGTAATTCTTTAAGGGGTTTTTTGTTTCCTTTTTAAAGGCTTCTAGTTGTTTACCTGTGTTCTCCTGTATTTCTTTAAGGGAGTTAATGCTGTCCTTCTTAAGGTCCTCTATCACTATCATGAGAAATGATTTTAGATCCGAATCTTGTTTTTGAGGTGTGATAGTGTATCCAGAAATTTCTATGGTGGGAGAATTGGGTTCTGATGATGACAAGTAACCTTGGTTTCTGTTGCTTATGTTATGGTTGCCTCCCGACATCTGATTATCTCTAGTGCTACCTGCCCTTGCTATATCTGACTGGAGACTATCCTTCCTGTGTTCCTGGTTGTGTTAGAACTCCCCAGAGTCCAGCAGTCTCTGTGATCCTGAGATCCTGGGTGTGTCAGAGCTCCTAGGAGTCAAGCTGCCTCTGGGACCCTGAGAATATTGTGTGACAAAGCTCCTGGGATCTTGGGATCCTGTGGAACTGGGTGTGTTAGAGGGCCTGGGAGTGGAGCTTTATCTGGGTGTTGTTGGACTGGTTGTGGAGTCCCTTCGTGCCCAAGGTCTGCTCAGGGCACATCTTATCTTATGATCCTGGGCATGTTAGCACGCCTGGGCTTGGAACTTCCTCTGGGTGTTGGGGGACTGGCCTATGTGAGACCCAAAGTCTGCTCAGGTCACTTGCTCAGACCAGAAGGAACTTTTGCCACTGGTCAGGTGGAGTTCCTGGATACCCGAGTTGTGCTTGTTCCACTTACTTCAGGTGCTGGGGCCAATGTTGTGTTCTCCTTGACTCTGGTCCTATGATCCTGGGTGTGTTAGAGTGCTTGGGAGTGGAGCTTCCTCTGGGTGTTCTGGCACTTGCTGCTGAGTTTGCACCAAGATTTGCTCAGGGTCTACTAAATTCTTATATTAATTTTCATCTAAAGGTTGATACATTTTTTTTGGTTGAGGTATAGAATGAAATCTAGCTTTGTACAGTCAAATAATGAGAATAAATAAGATCATAAACAAGTACCTTTTCAGATACGTAGACACTCTTTTTAAATGTGCTAATGTTCAATGAGTAGTTTCTTAAAGGTTAGGTACTGGTTAGGTTTTCAATTTTTTTGACTAGGACAGGGTCATTTTCTTATTAATGCAGGATTCCAAGCCCTGTGTGGATGCTGCCAATTGTAGGCAGGTGGTCTTGGGCTGAATAAGAAAATAAGTTGAGTAAGTCACAAGGAGTCACCCAGGAAACCATGATCCTTCATGCTTTCTGCTCTAGTTGCTCCTTTCCAAACTCCTGCCTTGAGCTTCTATCTTGATTTCTCATCTATGGATTGTGCTCTGGGAGTTGTAAGAAGAAATAAACCCTTTGCCCCCCAGGTTGATTTTGGCCAGCATTTCATTACAGCAACAGAAAGTAACCATACTAGTTAGGACACTACATAATTTGAAGATATATATATATATATATATATATATATATATATATATATATATTGCATTAATTGTTTTTCTATCACTCTCACAAATAACTGAAATAAATCAACTTATAAAAAGTTAGTTAATTTTGGCTCATGGTTTCAGGACATCATTTCTGGTCCTATATCCTCTGAGTCTATGGCAATGCAATATAGCACAGTAGGAAACTGCTGACTTCATGGTCAGGGAGCAAAGTGTGAGAGGCACAGTGCATCTTATCCCAACATGCCTTTGAAAGGCATACCTCCATTGGCCTAACTTCTTGTCATTAGGACCTGCCTTGGAATGGTTCAATCCTCCCAATAATGAAGGCTTGGGACCAAACATTCAACCCATAGTTTTTGATGACACTAACTGATTTAGTTTATATACACAAATCTAGATTTTGAAGCTTAGTTTGACAATCTTGAAGATATTAGTATAATGAATTATGCAGTTCTACCAAACATTAACACACCGACAGTGTAAATTTTCTAATCATTCATAAAAGTTTTCAAAAAATCCTATTGCTTGTTTGAAAACATAAATCGTATCATTGGCAACAAATACTGTCAGCTGTTTTCCTTGAAGTAACACACGCATGTTATTTTTTGATAAAAGATCTGCCAAACCATCATTCTCTATAATCATAATTTGTGTATTGATCTTCTTTCCAAATGGTAGTTCGTGAGAAAATCAGGTTGTTCAAAATGCAGCTTAAAGGAATAGCACTAAGTGCTTTTGGGGAGGCAAATATCTGATTTTTTGAATGTGGCAGAAATGCTTCCTGCACATACACGTTATATTACCTGGAATAGCAAAAAGACATGAACTCAGAGGATGCGGCTATTCTTTCTGCTCAACCATGGATATTAATAAACTGATATTGATTTTTCTCTCTCTTTGTCTTCCTATTTAGTTTGGTAAGTGAAGAATGCAATGACTGTAATGTTACTTGGTGACAGCCATGCTTCCCTGAATATACCCCATCTTGTCTCTAACCCCATTTGGTCCCATTGCTTTAATGCCTGCTGAGGCCACAGCAGGGCTCAACCTTGCTTTTGCACACAACTATACTTACTCTCATTTGAAAGGTAGTATGCAGCTGGAGCCATGAATCTCAATGTGTGTACTCTTTGATTGGTGGTTTAGTCCCTGGGAGCTCTAAGGGTACTAGTTAGTTCATATTGTTGTTCATCCTAAGGGGCTACAAACCCTTCAGCTCCTTGGATCCTTTCCCTAGCACCTTCACTGGGGACCCTGTACTCAGTCCAATGGATGGCTGTGAGCCTCTACTTTTGTATTAGTCGGGCACTACCAGAACCTCTCAGGAGATAGCTATATCAGGCTCCTGTCAGCAGCACTTGCTGGCATCCACAATAGTGTCTGGGTTTGATGACTGAATATGAAGAGGATTCCCAGGTGGCACAGTTTCTGGATGGTCCTTCCTTCAGTCTCTGCTCCATAGTTTGTCTCTGCAACTCCTTCCATGGATATTTTGTTCCCCCTTTTAAGAAGGAATGATGTATCCACACTTTGGTCTTCCTTTTTCTTGAGTTTCTTGTGGTTTGTTGAGTGGAACCGGCCCGCAGTCCCACTCGGGTCTGTGTTTGCTTCAGCCGGAGGTGAGGCAGGACCTGCAAAATGAAACAGCCGAGAAGAAAGAGGCGGAAGCCAAGTAGAGTTCTATCAAGGCATCTCTTTACTTGGGGGTATTTTGAGCTTATATATATAGGCAGGTAAGAACTGAAACCAAAATAACATAAACATTGCGGGAGGAGTCAGGAAAGATTCAGGAGGGAGTCGCAAGGGAGTCCTGAGGGAAGGTCACCAGCAGCTCAGATGTCTGCGGATGTCCTCAGGCAGTAGGCATTGTTACAGGCATAGTTGTATCTCAGCATGAACTTCTCAGGCAACTTCTTTCAGAGATAAGCTGATAGTCTGTAGAAGGTCTTTCGTCTTAATTCCCCAGGTGACCGCCTCAGACCGAAAGCTGCCAAAGTCCAGAGGCTGAACTGGGTGTGGGAGGCAACAGTTTGTGGATTTTATTTCGGATATTCCGATCTTCTGGGCTAATAACCACTTATCAGAGAATGCCTGCCATGTGTGTTCTTTTGTGACTGGGTTACCTCACTCAGAATGATATTCTGCAGATCCATCTATTTCCCTAAGAATTTCATAAATTCATTGTTTTTAATAGCTGAGTAGTACTCCATTGTGTAGATGTACCACATTTTCTGTATACATTCCTCTGTTGAGGGGTATAAGGGGAATACCAGGCCAGGATGTGGGAGAGGGTAGATTGGTTAGCAGAGGGAGGGGAGGGAACAGGTTTTTTTGTTTTGTTTTGTTTTGTTTTTGAGAAGAAACCAGGAAAGGAGATATCATTTGAAATGTAAATAAAGAAAATATCTAATAAAAAAAACGAAAATACAAAAAAGAATGGAATTATGTAAAAAAAAAGTCATTAAAAAGCATATAACTTTGAATTCTATGTTCCTGAGATCCTTGGTAACAATTTTCCTTCTAATGCAGCTAAAACTTTGTTTATGTATACACATTTATAATAACAACTAATTCTGAAGTATGATTTCCTATTTAGCATTTTATCATAAACACACCTTGTTTCTTACTATCTATAATTTATTTTTAATTACTGCAATATACTTACCTCTGTTAGAAACAATTTAGTGTTTAAAAACTGTTTATAATTTTATTTGATCTTACAAACAGTACTTGTAAATAAACACTTTTTATTTTTTTTTATTAGATGTGTTCTTTATTTATAGTATCTCCTTTCCCAGGTCCCCCTCCAAAAGGAAAAATAACAATAAAATAAAATAAAAAATAAAATAAAATAAAATAAAATAAACCAAAAACTAAAACAATCTTCTGTTCCTTCCGCCCTCCCCCTGCTCACCACCCTACATTCTTCCACTTTCTGGCCCTGGCATTACCCTACACTGGGTCATAGAACCTTCACAGGGCCAAGGGCCGCTCCTCCGATTGATGACCGACTTGGCCATCCTCTGCTATACATATGCTGCTGGAACCATGGGTCACCCCATGTGTACTCTTTGGTTGGAGTTTTAGTCCCTGGGACCTCTGAGGGTACTAGTTAGTTCATATTGTTGTTCGTGCAAAAGCGGGCTGCAAACCCTTCAGCTCCTAGACCCTTTCTCTAGTTCCTTCACTAAGGACCCTGTACTCAGTCCAATGGATGACTGAGAGCCTCTACTTCTGTATTAGTCGGGTACTGACTGAGCCTCTCCAGAGACAGCTATATCAGGCTCCTGTAAGCTAGCACTTGCTGATATCCACAATAGTGTCTGGATTTGATGATTGATATGGGAAGGATTCCCAGGTAGAGAAGTCTTTGGATTGTCCTTCCTTCAGTCTCTGCTCCATAGTTTGTCTCTGCAACTCCTTCCATGGGTATTTTGTTCCTCCTTTTAAGAAGGAACTACGTATCCACACTTTGGTCTTCCTTCTTCTTGAGTTTCTTGTGGTTTATGGATTGTACTTTGTGTATTCCTATCTGCTAGGCTAATATCCACTTATCAGAGAATGTATATCATGTGTTTTCTTTTGTGATTGGGTTACCTCATTCAGGATGATATTCTCCAGATCCATCCATTTCCCTAAGAATTTCATAAATTCATTGTTTTTAATAGCTGAGTAGTACTCCATTGTGTAGATGTACCACAATTTCTGTATCCATTCCTCTGTTGAGGGACATCTGGGTTGTTTCCAGTTTCTGGCTATTATAAATAAGGCTGCTATGAACATGATGGAGCATGTGCCCTTAGTACATGTTGGAGCATCTTCTGGGTATATGTCCAGGAGTGGTATAGCTGGGTCCTCTGGTAGAATTATGTCCAATTTTCAGAGAAACCACCAAACTGATTTCCAGAGTGGTTGTACCAGCTTGCAATTCCACCAGCAATGAAGGAGTATTCCTCTTTCTCCACAACCTCTCCAGCATCTGCTGTCACCTGAGTATTTTATCCTAGCCATTCTGACTGATATGAGTTGGAATCTCAGGGTTCTTTTGATTTGCATATCCCAGATGACTAAGAATATTGAACATTTCGTTACATGATTCTCCACAATTACGTATTCATCAGTAGAGAATTCTTTGTTTAGCTCTGTACCCCATTTTTTAATAGGGTTATTTCTTTCTCAGGAGTCTAACTTCTTGAGTTCTTTGTATACATTGGATAATAGCCCTCTATTAGATATAGGATTGGTAAAGATATTTTCCCAATTTGTTGGTTGCCATTTTGTCATATTGACAGTGTCTTTTGCCTTACAGAAGCTTTGCAACTTCATGAGGTCCTATTTTTCAATTCTTGATCTTAGAGCATAAGCTATTGGTGTTCGAGTCAGGAAAATTTCCCCTGTGCCTATGTGCTCGAGGCTCTTCCTCACGTTCTTTTCTATTAGTTTCAGTGTATTTGGTTTGATGTGGAGGTCCCTGATCCACTTGGACTTGAGCTTTGTACAAGGAGATAGGAATGGATCGATTTGCATTCTTCTACATGCTAACTGCCAGTTGACCCAGCACCATTTGTTGAAAATGCTGTCTTTTTTCCACTGGATGGTTTTAGCTCCTTTGTCAAAGATCAAGTGACCATAGCTGTTTGGGTCCATTTCTGGATCTTCAATTCTGTTCCATTGATCTACCTGCCTGTCACTGTACCAATACCATGCAGTTTTTATCTCAATTGCTCTGTAGTACAGCTTAAGGTCCGGGATGGTGATTCCACCAGAGGTTCCTTTATTGTTGAGAATACTTTTGGCTATGCTGGATTTTTTGTTATTCCAAATGAATTTTCAAGTTGCTCATTCTAAGTCTGTGAAGAATTGAGTTGGAATTTTGATGGGGACTGCATTGAATCTGTAGATTACCTTTGGCAAGATGGCCAATTTACTATATCAATCCTGTCAATCTACGAACATGGGAGATCTTTCCATCTTCTGAGATCTTCTTCAATTTTCTTCTTCAGAGACTTGAAGTTCTTGTCAAACAGATCTTTTACTTGCTTAGTTAGAGTTACACCAAGGTATTTTATATTATTTGTAACTATTGTGAAGGGTGTTGTTTCCCTAATTTCTTTCTCTGCCCGTTTATCCTTTGTGGATAGGAAGGCCACTGATTTGCTTGAGTTAATTTTATATCTAGCTACTCTGCTGAAGTTGTTTATCAGGTTTAGGAGCTCTCTAGTGGAATTTTTGGGGTCACTTAAGTATATGATCATATCATCAGCAAATAGTGATAATTTGACTTCTTCCTTTCTAATTCATATCCTTTTGATCTCTCTTTGTTGTCTAATTGCTCCAGCTAGGACTTCAAGTACAATATTGAATAGGTAGGGAGAGAGTGGGCAGCCTTGTCTAGTCCGTGATTTTAGTGGGATTGCTTCAAGTTTCTCTCCATTTAGTTTGATGTTGGCTACTGGTTTCCTGTATATTGCTTTTACTATGTTCAAGTATGGGCCTTGGACTCCTGATCTTTCCAAGACTTTTATCATGAAGGAATGTTGGATTTTTTCAAGTGCTTTCTCAGCATCTAATGAGATGATCATATGGTTGTTTTGTTTGAGTTTGTTTATATAATGAATTACGTTGATGGATTTCTGTATATTGAACCATCCCTGCATCCCTGGGATGAAGGCTACTTGATCATGGTGGATGATTATTTTGATGTGTTCTTTTATTCGCTTTGCAAGAATTTTATTGAGTATTTTTACACCGATATTCATAAGGGAAATTGGTCTGAAGTTTTCTTTATTAGCTCTTTATGTGGTTTAGGTGTAAGAGTAATTGTGGCTTCATAGAATGAATTGGGTAGAGTACCTTCTGTTTCAATTTTGTGGAATAGTTTGAGGAGTGTTGGTATTAGGTCTTCTTTGAAGGTTTGATAAAACTCTGCAATAAACCCATCTGGTCCTCAGCTTTTTTTGGTTGGGAGACTATTAGTGACTGTTTCTATTTAATTAGCAGATATGGGGCTATTTAGATCATTTATCTGGTCTTGATTTAACTTTGGTACCTGGTATCTGTCTAGAATATTGTCCATTTCATCCAGGTTTCCCAATTTTGTTGAGTATAGGCTTTTGTAGTAGGATCTCATGATATTTTGGATTTCCTCAGAGTCTGTTGTTATATCTCCTTTTCATTTCTGATCTTGTTAATTAGGATACTGTCTTTGTGCCCTCTAGTTAGTCTGGCTAAGGGTTTATCTATTTTGTTGATTCTCTCAAAGAATCCTGGTTTGGTTAATTCTTTGTATAGTTCTTTTTGTTTCTATTTGGTTGATTTCAGCCCTGAGTTTGATTATTTCCTGCCTTTGACTCCTCTTGGGTGAATTTGCTTCTTTTTGTTCTAGAGATTTCAGATGTGCTGTCAAATTGCTGGTGTATGCTCTCTCCAGTTTCTTTTTGGAGACACTTAAGGCTATTAGTTTTCTTCTTAGTATTGCTTCTACTGTGTCCCATAAGTTTGGGTATATTGTGGCTTCATTTTCATTAAACTCTAGAAAGTCTTTAATTTCTTTCTTTATTTCTTCCTTGACCAAGTTCTCATTGAGTAGAGTGTTGTTGAGCTTCCACATATGTGTGGGCATTCTATTGTTTATGCTGTTATTGAGGAGCAGCCTTAGTTCATGGTGATCTGATAGGATGCAAGGAATTATTTCAATCTTCTTGTATCTGTTGAGGCCTGATCTGTGACCAATTATATGGTCAATTTTTGAGGTTTCATGAGGTGCTGAGAAGAAGGTATATACTTTTGTTTTAGGATAAAAAGTTCTATAGATATCTGTTAAATCCATCTGTTTCACAGCTTCTGTTAGTCTCACCGTGTCTTTGTTTAGTTTCTGTTTCCATGATCTTTCCATTGCAGAGAGTGGGGTGTTGAAATCGTCCAGTATTATTGTGTGAGGTGTAATGTGCGATTTGAGCTTTAGTAAAGTTTCTTGTATGAATGTAGATGCCCTTGCGTTTGGAGCATAGAGGTTCAGAAAGTTCCTCTTGGTAGATCATACCTTTGATGAATATGAACTGTCCCTCCTTATCTTTTTTGATCAGTTTAGGGTGAAAGTTGATTTTATTTGATATTATAATGGCTACTCCAGCTTTGTTCTTGGGACCATTGGCTTGGAGAATTGTTTTCCATCCATTTACTCTGAGGTAGTGTCTGTCTTTGTCACTCAGGTGGGTTTCCTGTATGCAACAAAATGTTGGGTCCTGTTTATGTACCCAGTCTGATAGCCTATGTCTTTTTATTGGGGAATTGAGTCCATTGATATTAATAGCTATTAAGGAAAGGTAATTGTTGCTTCCTGTTATTTTTGTTGTTAGAGTTGGAATTCTGTTCATGTGGCTATCTTCTTTTAGTTTTGTTGGAAGATTACTTTTTTGCTTTTTCTAGGATGTAGTTTCCCTCCTTGTCTTGAAATTTTCCATTTATTACCCTTTGAAGGGCTGTATTTGTAAAAATATATTATGTAAATTTGGTTTTGTCATAGAATACTCTGGTTTCTCCAATAATGTTAATTGAGAGTTTTGCTGGGTATAGTTGCCTGGGCTGGCATTTGTGTTCTTTCAGGGTCTGTATGACATCAACCCAGTATCTTCTGACTTTCATAGTCTCTGGTGAGAAGTCTGGTGTAACACCTTTAGACCTGCCTTTATATGTCACCTGACTTTTTCCCTCACTGCTTTTAATAGTCTTTCTTTGTTTGGTGTTTTGACTATGTGACAGGAGGAATTTCTTTTCTGGTCCAGTCTATTTGGAGGTATGTAGGCTTCTTGTATGTTCATGGGTATCTCTTTTTTAGGTTAGGGAAATTTTCTTCTATAATTCTTTTGAAGATATTTACTGGCCTTTTAAGTTGGAAGTCTTCACCTCTTCTACATCTATTATTCTTAGGTTTGGTCTTGTCATTGTGTCCTGGATTTCCTGAATGTTTTTGTTTAGGATCTTTTTGTATTTTGAGTTTTCTTTGACTGTTGTGTCAATGTTTTCTATGGTATCTTCTGCACCTGAGATTCTCTCTTCAATCTCATGTATTCTGTTGGTGATGCTTGCATCTATGGTTCCTGAATTCTTTCCTAGGATTTCTATCTCCAGAGTTATCTCTTTGTGATTTCTTAACTGTTTCTACTTCCATTTTTAGGTCCTGAATGGTTTTGTTCAGTTCCTTCAACTGTTTGGTTATGCTTTCCTGTAATTCTTTAAGGGATTTTTTTTTGTTTCCTCTTTAAGGACTTCTACTTGTGTACTTGTATTTTCCTGTAATTCTTTAAGGGATTTTTGGGTTTCCTCTTTAAGGACTTGAACCTGTTTACCTGTGTTCTCCTGTATTTCTTTAAGGGAGTTATTCATGCACTTCTTAAATTCCTCTATCACCATCATGAGATGTGATTTTAGATCCAAATCTTGCTTTTGTAGTGTTTTGGGATATCTAGGACTTGCTGTGGTGGGAATACTAGGTTCTGATGAAGCCAAGTAGTCTTGTTTTCTGTTGGTAAGATTCTTGTGTTTGCTTTTTGACATCTGTTGATCTCTGGTGTTAGATGTTCTTGCTTTCCTTGCCTGTAGCTTGTTCCTCCTGTAGGTCTGTAAGTCTGTGTCAGCCCTTCTGGGAGATCAGCTCTCTTTAGGAAATACCTGTGTGCAGTGGGCTGTGGATCAGTTGTCCCTTCTGAGTCCTGGGGTCAGAACAAACCCTGGAGACAGGCTCTCCACTTGCAGGGAAGGGGCAGAGAGGGCTGTGGATCTGCAGAACCTCCTTTTAGGTAAACAGGGAGGTAGAAAGGATCCTGTGCCAGCTGCCCTGCTGATTCTGAGGCCTGTGCCTCCTCAAATAAACACTTTTTAAATCTTTAAGGAAAAAGAAAGAAAGATAATGTGGCCTTGAATACCTCATGTTTGCCTAAGATCCAGGGAGGGCCCTAAGAACTAGGAGTGGAGCCCTCTCAGGTCTGCCTCCTGGGTTAGAGGCAGTATGCAGATAGATAAATGGGTTAGAAAAAAATCAACAGAACAAAATGTGGACCAGTGTTTCATCTTAATATTACAATTATCTAGTTTAAGTAGATTTCATCACAGTATGGGTATATCTTGCTTTTTCTTAGTAATAATAGTTATAATATTCATTTTTGAATGGATACTTTAAATCCTAGGTTCCACAGTGAATGATAGGGAGAAAAAAAAGGAGTCACATGTCAGAGGGGCTGAAAACATGATTCCAATTTAGGGTGGGGTTTCCAGTATGACTAGGAGGGCTTAGGACTCAGAGCCAAAAATCCTGTTCTCAGTGTACTTCTATTGATTATCAAAGAACATTTTGGTTATATAAATGTCTATTGCTAATGAGTTTCTTTTTGAATAGATGTAGTCATCTTTTAAACTTGTGGATGAACAAATAAATGTGAATAAATGAATAAAATTTAATACCAGAGATGTCATTGTGCCCTCTTCAGGGTACCTGGTTTCTAATTCTCATGTGATTGTTTTGCACTTCAATATTGACAGGGCAGATTCACTTTCTTTATCCCTTAGCTATTTCTTCTCACTTCTGTATTCACTGCTGTATGTGTTTACATACTTAGCAAAGACTAAGAATGCAGTATGTTTAGGTCCTCCTCTACATCTGTCCAGTCCTCTCTCTTTATTTTACTTTCCTGCTTCAAGGTAAGGCCAACACCATCTGCAAACTTCAATTGATTGGGTTTATGTTTCCAAAGAAAATGGTTATTTAGAAGTTGGTCCTCATTTGGTGGGGATTAGGGCTTCAGCAGATATTGGACTTTCTTATTTGTTTCTATAAATTTTTAACAGCCCCAGCTAGTATTAAATTCTGTGGAGAACACAATATAATTCAACTAATCTTGTTTACCTCACATTGCTTTACAGAGCTGAGACTAACAATAAATCCTTTTAAGTGTAAATCAGAAGAGACATGAGCAATTATTTGTAAAAAAAAATTATATATATATATATATATATACACACATATATATATCTTTTTGCTTGATTTGGCTGCAATAAATTAGAACTAACGTATTACATTTGAAATTTTTTGTTTCCTCCTTACAGTCCACTGCTCATATCCTCTCATTATTTCAGTGTCTGTCTGTCTGTCTACCTGCCTACATGCCTGTCTATCTGACCATTAATCCATGCATCTCCTTAAATCTGAGTGTCTGTCAACCATAGCATTTTGAAATAAATTAACACAGAGCATTGTGACAAATATTTTTGAAGGGATAAAGCAAAATTTGATTCTTGGTTTACAGAAGCTTTTAGTTTAGCAGAAAGGATAAATCAAAATCATGTATATCAGGAAATATGATAGACTAAATGTGAGCCTCACTAGTTTGGATTTTATACTTGCTCTATTGTTATATATCCAACCAAGCACCATAGCCTCTCTTAACACTAGATACCTTAGCTGATAAATAAATAAACTAATTGGAAGTGTGATAATTAGCTGTAGCATAAAATATTTAGTTAGTGGTATATGTTATCTTACTTAAGATGATAACTTATGCTCAATGATAGGCAATGACAACATTGAACCTTAAGTTAGATGGGATAAGACAAAAATATATTGGGGTAAAAAGAAAACATACAAAGTGTATTAGTGGAATGAAAAGTTATCTACAGAAGAAAGTTTGACCAGTGTCTGGGCCATAAGAAGCTCAAGTCTAAGTTGAGCTGATGGTTATTCATTGATGTACTTGTCTTCCCTGTTCAACTCCATTCTGGGTTATGCTATTTACAGGTGGGATGAACAAGTGTCTCATTCAAAAGCAAATTTGAGGATTTTTTCCTCTGAAAATTTGTTGTTCCTCCAAAGGGGCTGTAAACCCCTTCAGCTCCTTGGGTCCTTTCTCTAGCTCCTTCATTGGGGATCCTGTGCTCAGTCCAATGTATGGCTGTGAGCCTCTACTTCTGTATTAGTTGGGCACTGGCAGAGCCTCTCAGGAGACAGCTATATTAGGTTCCTGTCAGCTAGCACTTGCTGGCATCTCAGAGCTCCCAGAGACTAAACCACCACCCAAAGAGTACACATGGTGGGACTCATGGCTCTAGGTGCATATGTAGCAAAAGATGGCCTAGTCAGTCATCAATGGGAGGAGAGGCCTTTGGTCCTGTGAAGGTTCTATGCCCCAGTGTAGGGAAATGTCAGGGCCAGGATGTGGTAGAGGGTGGGTTGGTGAGCAGGGGGAGGGGAGAGAGAACGGGTTTTTTCTAGAGGGGAAATGGGGAAAGTAGATATCATTTTAAATGAAAATAAAGAAAATATCTAATAAAAATAAATAATGAAAAAGAAAATTTGTGTAAAATATAAAGGATGTAATGTGTGATATAAATTATTTTTAAAAAGTCTATTCTTGGTTAAAGTATTTTCCCATCAAGAACTTTTCATATGATTGTAACTGGTTGTAATGATGGACCAAGATAGAATGTATTCTTGCACAGTAAGGCAAAATAAGCCATTTTCTCTATTAATATGCTTTTGCCTTTTCTCACAGGAACAATACTAGTAAATAATACTTAACTTTAGTAGTCACTAGGTTTTATCAGAACAAATCAAAGAATGTCATCACATGGCATCTGGAACCTACGAAAAAGATCTCCTCTCTTAGTTGCAACCTGTCTATCTGATGTTTCCACCAATGAGTTAGAAAATGCCTTCATTAGTGCCTTTGTTTGTCCTGTGGCTATAAGATCTTAGTGAAGCCATACCCATATTGGAATACTCTATTTGGGACAACCTAATTTTGTTTTTGTCGGGTATGATTACTCATAAATAGTTCACAAAAAGTTCTCTTAATCCATTCAAAATGAGATCTGGGCTTCACATTTAATACTGAAAACAGAATCATTAAGACTTCATTTTTTTCTACCTAGACTTAAATGGGAAAAGTGTTTTAGAGACAACCTGTAGCCCAGGTCTCTTTCCTCAGGAAAAGAACAGACAATCTGTCTCCATTAAAATTATTTGTTTATTTGTTTTATTAATTTATTTCTTTGTTTTGTGGATTTATTTATATATATTTTAAGATGGCATTAAATAATGTGTGTGTGTGTGTGTGTGTGTGTGTGTGTGTGTATGTATGTGTGTGTAGACTTTGTTCTCCTGATTTGCCCAACATTAATCCATTTTCTGTATCAACTTCTGTTTTAATTATTTTTTTTCAAATCAGGAAAACCAGGAGGTACCTATAATAAACCCAATCATTTATAACTAAGCCTCATTATCATTCTTTATCTCCTCTTTATTGATCCATTTGAAAAAGTGAATACTTTATAGCTCTTGATAATTTCTCTCAGAACACTATTCTTAATCATTGTTATCTCTAATGTTCTAATTTGTGTGTCCAGATTTCTAACTTCATTACCTCCTAGTGCTAAGCATGTGCCTATCAAGGCTATACCATGATATTAAACTACAATTGCCAGTTTGCCTACATCTTTGAAGGGTAGAAAGCTTAGAATTAAGATTATTATGGCCTAAAAGAATATAATTTGTAGGGCAACTAATCTAAAATAACTTATTTTTGTGAATTATATTCATAGAACATTTGTTTAGACTTACTTTTCAGACTGTGTGCATAATTCATGCTAAATAAACTCTAGACTTTTAAATCAACAGTTATTCATATTTTGCATTCAATGACCAATTCTTCCACTACCTTATTATTTTAATAGAAGGATACAAATCTTAGGAAGTCCCCTAAAATGATTGCCTCCAAAATTCCCAGTGTACTATGGATAAACTACCCATGTTACCTTTCTCAAAATGCCTGTGATTGGAGATGTGGGGTAAAAGTATAAGTTCAATATCACTAAATTTGTAATCTAAGAAATAAGTTATATGAATGAGAAGTAGAGAAAAGAGGTGGAGAGAGATTGATTTATTCAATGTGGCCACATTAGAAACAGGAACAAATAAGGGATCTAGTGGGCCTACATTTGCTTTGGGGATACTCATGGCGACTTCAGTTTTTAAAATTAGAGAAAGCAGTAAGGAGGAATGCTTAAACATATAGTACTAGTAAAAATGTAGTATTATTTATCTTTGTTTCAAGTTTTGATGATAAATAGCGGTCCAACATGTGCTGAAATGGTTCATACGAGATGGTTCCTTCTGACCCAGGAAAAACACTGCCCTTGTGCGTAAGTGTCCTTCCTTAGAGCTTTGGAGGGGAAGTAAGTTGGCTCCAGGAAGATTTATTCTCTCTCTCTCTCTAGATGACTTAAGGTTTAGGACATGGACTTATCTCTGTCCCTATAGTGTGGAGGAGAATAAGTTCCATTAGACTGACTGTTCTTGAGTAATTAACATGCTGGCCCAGAGAAGCAAGGAAATGGCTGAAGTAAGGACACAGACAGGAGAGGAAGGTGGGGACTGCAGGCTCTGACTCCTCCTTCTAGCTTTCTTTTGGGCCCAGGCATGGCGGCACTGCTTTTTTCTTTTCCAAAGATCATTCCATTTTGGAGTCCTCTCTTATCCCCATTTCTCTATCCACCCAAAGTTACACTTTTCTTCCCCTATTGTAACACACTATTTTTTGATTGGTCACTGAATTATTAACAGTGTTTTTGTGGTATTGTTTTCTCATATTGCAATTGAGTTCTTTGAGGACCAAAACTTTATCTTATTCATCTTTCCATAGCCAATGTCAACCATAAAATTCCAGTCAATATATTAGACTTGAAGAATGAGTGAGAAAATAGCTGTAGGAATCTAGGTTTCTTCTTGTGAAGAGATTCTATAGGACAGACTAGTTTATGGTCAAGAATAACTGCACATCTGACATAATAGTGATAAAAAGCAAGAAATGAAAGTGGCGATATGCTTTATGTTATTGAATATAAAGCTAGAAAGAAAGCAAGGATTTTCCTTCTTGTAGAAGTCAGTTTGATAAAGTGTAGAATTTAAGCTTTTTGTGACATTTTTATGCATATGCTATTGTTGTTCAGTCTCACCACATAACTTTTTGTTTTCACTACAGGTGCAGCTAACGTCTGCAAAGAGCTGATATCATATTGGACACAGAGAAATCTTGCATGGAATTAAAATAACTGCACTGAGTGCTAGGGAGCAATCAGCAGTCCGTAAGACTGCAGCATCATTTCCAACTGCAGTGAAGACTGAAGAAGCTTTTCATACTCTAGATAAAATGCTACGTGACTTTATCACCACATGACTAAAAAAAAAAAAAGAATTTTCCTGCAGACTATTCTCCTATTTTATTCATATTTAATAATTTCTATAATCTATGATGCTGGTTAGCATACATGATGTAGGAAAAAGCTGGCTTAGAATAGCAGGATCAAGGACCTCCTAGAAACTCATCTGGCAAAACACATTGAGTTAAAAATCTTATGCTTTGCTACAGAATTTGGGGGTATAAGCTGGCTCTTCTTCATTCTTAGAGGCTGATGTGACAACAAAAATATAATAACTATAAATTAAGTACCAAGTAATATTTAAGACTCCCGAGGGTCTTAGAAGCAGAACAAGGTTAGTTGAAATGGGTTTATTGAGGAAATCAGCATGATACATTAGGAAGGGAGTCATGGAGAGCTTGTGTAACTTCTGGGTTACATTCCTGACCTTTGACTCCCTATCTTTCTCTTGCTCTTAAGACAGAATCAATATCTACTGCCAGGATATGTTCAACAATCCTAGGTTTTATAATGGACCTTTGGCTCACCTTGTTGTGTATTTGTGACATCTCTATTCCAGGCTTCCTCTCTGTTTCTCCTGAGATCCAAATCACAGCCGTGTGCACACAAATGGGATAAATTTACAAAAGTCAGCAGATTTATTATTATGTCATGGACTCCCAACAAAACCCTTAGGTTTCCTGCTATTACTGACACATTTTTAAGGGAAGTGTGGCAAATTAGGTATGGTGGCACATATATTTAATTTAGGGAACCATTTCTTATTTATTCAGTGAATATTTATTCAGCATCTTCTGCATGCCAGACATCAATCTAGGATATGAATGTACAGAATTACTATTATGCCATTGATGGTCAGAAGTCAAGGTTGCCATGAAACAAAATAGTTAATATAGAACTCATGTTTACTAGAGACTTCAGAAGAAACAAAGAAAAGACCTTTATAGAAAAAGAGAGTTTTGTCTGGTCTTAAGTGACTGCACTTTCATTGAGAAGTAGCAGTTTGAGTCCTTGCAGCAGAAAGAGGGAAATGTGACTGGGTAAAAATGTTAACTTAGGAAGTGAAGGGGAAAATTTTGTAGCCGAATCTTGGCAGTGCCTCATGTAAGGGGTTTGTTTTCTTCTAATGAGGTACTGCAGCATCCTCCACTGCAGAGTGTAGCATCCTCCGCTGCAGAGCGCAGCATCCTCCGCTGCAGAGTGGTGGGCTATCATCCTCTGACTTCCAGAATCTGAACAAATGTTATTCAGAACAAATGGGAAAGATTTTTCTCTTTGCAAACGTCATCCCTACTTAAATTAGTGTTCATTTTAAAGATAATTTTCCTCCTACACATGCTCCAAATGTGGCCTTACTTCCTGACTCAAGAAAATACAATATTCAATGAATTAATTCCTAGGAGGTTGCTTAGTATGAACCAGACAGCACAGATTTCTTCCATTTCTACCCTTGTTCATTTCTCTCTTATCATACCTCTGAATGAAGCTTTGAGCAAGAATGAGAAAAAATGGTTGAAAAGCTATTAAAAACAATGAATTTATGAAATTCTTAGGGAAATAGATGGATCTGGAGAATATCATTCTGAGTGAGGTAACCCAATCACAAAAGAACACACATGGTATGCACTCACTGATAAGTGGATATTAGCCCAGAAGCTCAGAATACTCCAAAACAATCCACAAACCACAAGAAACTCAAGAAGAAGGAAGACCAAATTGTGGATACATTGTTCCTTCTTAAAAGGGGGAACAAACTACCAATGGAAGGAGTTGCAGAGACAAACTATGGAGCAGAGACTGAAGGAAGGACAATACAGAGACTGCTCCACATGGGAATCCTTCCTATACTCAATCACCAAACCCAGACACTATTATGGATGTCAGCAAGTGCTAGCTGATAGGAGCCTGATATATCTGTGTCCTGAGAGGCTTTGACAGTACCCGACTAATACAGAAGTAGAGGATCACAGCCATCCATTGGACTGAGCACAGGGTCCCCAGTGAAGGAGCTAGAGAAAGGACCCAAGGAGCTGATGGGTTTGTAGTCCCTTAGGATGAACAACAATATGAACTAACTAGTACCCTTAGAGCTCACAGGGACTAAACCACCACCCAAAGAGTACACATGGTGGGACTAATGACTCCAGCTGCATATGTAGCAGAGGATGGCCTAGTTGGTCATCAATGGGAGGAGAGGTCCTTGGCCCTGTGAAGGTTCTATGTGTAGGGTAATGCCAGGACCAGGAAGCGGGAGAGGGTGGGTTGGTGAGCAGGGGGAGGAGGAAGATAACAGGGGTTTTTGGTGTTGTTGTTTGCTTCACCCCCCAAGGGGAAACCAGAAAAGAAGATATCATTTAATATGTAAATAAAGAAAATATCTAATAAAAGAAGAAATATTCCAATTATATTACATCTGAAGTGATTTCTGCTCCCACTGAAGCACTGGAAAGGACTTTAGATAGTATTAACTTTTTCTTTTTTTCCCTTCTACTTAACATAAATTCCTTTCTCATACAATATAATCTGAATACAGTTTCCTCTAGCTCTACTTCTCCTACCTCTACAACTACCTTTTTATTTGGATCCACTCCCTTTCTTTCTCTCATTAGAAAGAAACAAGTTTCTTTTTTTTTTTTTTTTGTGCTTCAAAGCTATATTTTATTTATTTATTTTTTTTAATTAGGTATTTTCTTTATTTACATGTACATTTTCCCTTTCCCATTTTCTCCTCCAAAACAAACAAACAAACAA
>JADRCD010216946.1:4623-22198 GCA_019843815.1 Montemys delectorum
ATACAATACAATACAATACAATACAATACAATACAATACAATACAATACAGAGCATAGGAACCAAGGAACTGTCCTCCAGGCAAGGCTCTGCCAGGATCTGTAGTCGGGTCCTGGACCCAACCTTACCCTGTAGCCTTCAGATCCAGGTGCAGTCACACACTTTCGTGTTGTATGCTCACTAACCCGAAAACAGGAAACACATTGGACACTGCTGAAGCGTTTGGAATAGTCCAAAAGTAAGCTTTACAACAACGACCATGTCAGAAACTCAGCCCACAGGACTGTGTCTGGCATTAAAGGACCAGTGAAACAATGTGTTCTGTCCCTGGGACACCTGGAAAGGCTATAATACAACATGGTACCTTATTTTTATCCATATGTAGAGACTAGGCAATGGGTATTTGTGTTTAGAACACTTCAAAGAAGTATGAAAGAGCCAGTACAAATGCTTCCTCCACAGAAGCCACGCTAGACACTTAAAGGCCCAATGGTCTCTCTCTGTTCAATGACACTTGCCCGTCTTCATTTGGAAGAGATGTAACAATGTGTATGTGTGGTAAATTAGTGATCGGATCACTTTTCAGTAAACAAAACTCAACTCGGGATGTATGGCAAACCTTGCTAGACCTGGCGGCATACATCTTTAATCTTAGTACTTGAGACACAAGAGTCAGGCAAATCTCTATGAGTTTAAGGCCAGCCTGGTCTACAAAGTGAGTGCCAAGCCAGCTATGACTATACAGTAACAAGTTCTCCCATAACAAACACAAACAAAAAAAGCTCATGGTAATCTTCAATTACAACATCAAGTTTCCCAGCCAACCTGGAATATATGGAACCCTGTATTATTAAAAGGGTGAGGGTGGAACACGGAATGGTATATGCTATGTTATTGTTAGGTTCCTCATAACTACTAAACTATTACTTTCTCTAATGATTAAATGTGTTATCTAAAATACATGAAGCATAATCACATAAATAAATACACATAAAATCTATTTTTATTTTGTTAGTAAGACAGGCACAAGCTGACCTTGAACTTAGGATCCCCTGCCTCAAGCTCCAAAGTACTAGGAATACAAATTTGTGCCACCACGCCAGCCTTATTTTTTTAAAGCTAGAGCAACAAACATCTAGTGATGAAATTATAATCCTATCCATAGCTACAGCAAGTAACAGAAAGAAAACCTGACCAAGCCCCATCTGGCATGGCTCCTTGGATAGCATCGACATGCATTTTCTATCTCACTGTGACTTGGGAGATCACTGAATTCTCCTATCATCACTTGTAGCTTCCTCTAGAGGGTGATGACTAAATCCAGACTGCAAGCCATCTTACAAAAGAAATAACAGGAAAACATAAAGACAGTATGACAGTATACTTTAGAATGAATTCCTATCAAATCTGTTCCATAAAACTTGGCCCAACAAATCCATCTCCATAAAATCTAAGTAGAGGTGGTAGTGCCAGGAACGATTATAAAAACCCAGAGTGTTAAACAGAAGTGTTTTGAGTCAACTACATAGTCAATTCTGCGCCTCCACAAACCTAGAATCAAAAGTTATCAAATTCGAAGCAGGAAATATCAGCTACTTGGCTCTGTTTTTACTCTATGTTCCATGTCCGGGGTTCACTATGTCATTCCATTTCAACTCTTGCAGCTAACACATGATGTTTCTTAGTACTGCTACTTTCTTGAAGTAAAAAAAAAAAAAAAAAAAAATCACCTGTCTGGGGTTATACAGTAGCTCAATCATGAGCCTACACTTGAACCCAGCCTCCATGAAACCCAAATCTTAGGCATGTAACAAGTGAGTGTGCTGTATCCCTCCCAAGAAGGTGGAAATGAAAGCTAGATGAAAGATGTCCGAGGTACTTAAGGCACAAGCTACAAACTGCTCAAAACACCAAAGAGATGAGCTAACACTGCTAGCCACACCCTACCATGACAATGCACATCGACCTTCAGAGCTAAGGACCTGACAGGCAGTATGCCTGAGAAACCTGGGAAAGCATGGAGGACGCAAGAAGGAATAGAAGCAGAAGGGAGGGGACCAAAGACCGAGGAGAGCTTTAAACCCCACCCCCCAACACTGAATAAAGCCAGGCAAGACAGTACATGCCTGGGATCCTAGAATGTGGAAGACAGAGGCAGGAGGATCAGGAGAAGCCATTCTCATGTGCATAATGAATTTGATGCCAGACAGACCGGATACATGAGAGACTTGGTCTCAAAAAGAAAAAAAAAACTAACTAAATAAAATCTGATTACATATACCTGAGCAGAAGATAAAAACCAAACAGAAAAGGGGGAAAATAAAAAACAGTTCCCCATAAACAGATCAAGCCATGGGACATAATTCGGCCTTAAAGGGAAGGAAATCATGACAAAAGTGACAATGTGTATGAACCTGGAAATCGGGGTAATACGTGAAACAAGCCAGCTACAAAAAGCCAAATAATATGCATCCACAGATACACTGCTCCTACAAGAGCCATATTCCAAGGCAGAACTGAAGTAGTGACTGTCAGGGGCCATGGGCAAAGGGGAACTGCACTGCAAAAAAATGGCACAGTTCTCTGGAGATGGACTGAGGCTTCACAAAAGCATACATGTGCCTAACACCTAATATGCTTAAAGATGATTGCTACGCCTATCTTTCTTTAAGCCAGAACCTGGTAAGATCCATAAAATCCACACTCCTTTCCCTGGACCCCTGAGAAGTGTTCAGTCAGAGCTGGAAGATGCACACACTTATGTCTAGACACGAGCAAGGCGTGGCCAGAGATGGATAAACAGCGCCGCTCTGTAATGAGCCAAGCCAGCCATGCATGCCCTTGCCCTGGCCCAGATCCTCTTCCCTGAGGAGGGTGTAAGAACTGTAACCTCTGCTCTCCAGGAGGGTACCCAGACCCAGACCGCAAGCACTCAGTGATCCAACACAGCACTCAGGCAACTGCATCCAGGCAAATACCTAGAGAGACTGCAGCTAGCAGACAACTCCTGGTGTCAGATAGATAATCAGCCGAGAAACCTCAGCCAAGCGCTTATGTTCTGATCTGTAACATGGGGGAATGGAGCAGGCACAGCTCAGCACTGGCTGAGGGTTAGTGCATGCATGCACAGTCCTTGGAGAGATGCCTTGAGTTGTAAGCAGGAGAGCTTGAGTTTGCGTCCCCAGAACCCATGTAAGAAAAAAGCAGGACACTGTGGCACAGACTTAATACCAACATTGGGGGGTGGAGGGGAATGTGGATCCCTTGGGCTCTCGAGCCAACCAACCTAGCCGAAAAAAGGTAGACAGCATCTAAGGAACACCTGCGGCTAACCTCTAGTCTCACACACACACACTAGCACAGGAGGGCACACATGCATGTTGTGCTCAAGCACATCCACAGGTGTGTAACTAAATAAATACGAGCCTGAACTGACAGCTACTGAATCAAATTCTGCTACAGAGTTATCCATGTGGTGCTTAGCTGAAGCCCAACAGGACACTGAGGACAGGTAAGAGAGCTGGAAGCTTCCCAACTCTGAGAAGAACTACGGACTGCTACATAAACGCAAGAAAGGACGGTGGGAAAGCCATTAGTTGTTCAGAACGAGGACGCTGGGAACCGAAAGGATAAAGAAAACATAAAAGAAAAAGCAAACACCTTTGCTCTTCTTTGGAAATTAATATCAGCTGGTTGCTTTAGTATCTTGGAGCCATTTCTTTTTTTTTGCTTTTTTCTTTCCTCCTTTTATCTTAGTCAGAGATAAAAATCCATAATCATGGTTAGCTGTACTGCATACACACCACCATGAACCAAAGAGGCAAGGTATGTGTGATGTGTGTGTGTGTGTGTGTGTGTGTGTGTGTGTGTGTGTGTGCACGCGCGCGCACGAGCATCTACATTTGATATTTTCTATTTTTAATTTTTAGATTGTTTTACATTGAATTTATGAGTCCTTTGCCTGTACCTATGTATACACATCACGTGCATGCCTGCTGGAGGCCAGAAGAGGGCGCTGAATCGAATGAGCAGTACAAAGGGTTGTGAGCCACCATGTGTGGACTGGGAATTGAACACAAGTCCTCTGGAAGAGCGACAAGTGCTCTTAATCTCTTAATCACAGAGATCCTCCCTCTCCAGCCCCTTTGCTTTGTTGGTTTACAAAACCAGAGGGGGGGGGCGGGGAAAGCACCTCTGACCACGTTCCAACCTCCAGTGCCTCCTGCACCCACAATTAGCCCCTACATCCTTTCACATGTGTGGCTTTCTGCTAGCACCCAGGAGGAAATGTAAAAGCAGGCTGCTCCTCTCCTCCCCACCCCAAGACTGTGCCCAGTGAACAGCACCTGGCCATGCTCTTCCACCAAAGATGACATAGTCCTCCTCACCTTCCAACCACCACGGGGGTTTAGAGCCAGCATTTAAACCCTGAGATGCCAGAATTCTTATGCACTGAGCTATGTGGCCCTAAGCCAGGTGCTGAGAGCCAAGAACCACTGTCATTTCTTCTTGTAGATGAGGAAACTGAGAAGAGAGGTTAGGCAGCATTCTCAAGGTCACACAACTGGTAAGGGATAAAAGATGAACAGCCCACTGTTACCCATGCAATACCCTGCCTCACAAAGAGCATGTCCTCTTGGGGCCTGGATTCGAGAAAAGCCTGTTCCAGCCTTTGGTGACCACTGACAGCCTCGGAACCTTTTTACCAAGCGACCCCACTGCCGTCTAAATGGTCAGCAGCCCCAGCGAGCTAACAAGTTCAGTGTCTCTCCTCACTCGGCCCAGGATGGGTTGGTGCTGGCTATTTATCTCCTAGTCTCCTCTTTCAAGTCATTGCTTGTTCAGCTTTGCCAGCAGAATGAGAACGTGTTGTCTCATCGGTTCTCACTCTGCCCTTTAGGAATCCACAGTACACCCATTATTCTATAGCCTACCTCACAGCTCCTGAGTTAATCCTTTTATCTCCCCCGAGCAATCTCCATACCAAACCTTCCCACCCAAAAAAGGCAACCCTCTTGCTTGGTTCGTTTATTATTTATTTCATATAGGAATGCCGCTCAGTTGCTAGCTACTGCTTAGTCAGGAGAGCAGAACATATGGATGGGATTACTGCCCTGCAGCCATTACACCCCAGGAGGACAACAGTAAACAAGGATGCTCGCTTCAGCTAAGAGCATAGCAATAAGAGGAAGGCATCTGGTTCCACGAGAAGGTAACAGTTGAGTCTAGAGATACAGGTTTCCCCATCTGGTGTTGTCCTGTAGATAAGAGGGCACTGAGTGAAATCCCTGGCCTCCACTCACCATCTGCCAGTAGTACCTTCCAATTATAAAACCCAAATTTGTATTCAGATATTCCCTAACATCCCCCAAAGGTGGGGGAAGGGGGAGAGACAAGCTCAGGTGTAAGGGAAAAATTATTTATATATGTGTGTGTATGTGTGTATATATGTATATGTGTATTGTGTGTATGTATATGCATATATACATACATATATGTATATATATATATATTATTTTTCTCCAAATTATTTAACAGCAGAACCTCTAGGACTGGAAACAAATTAGAGCCATGTCGTAGTCGATGTCAAGTTGAAGCTAAACAAGTTGGAGGTAGGTGTGTGAGCACACACCAACTAGTCATTCTATCTGGTGTCTAGCTCATGATTCCACTCTTTATAACAGCACCTAGTCCTGATTAGGAAACCATGAATAACGTCTCCCTTCTTGTGCAGAAATCACATGGTCCAGATCCAGATGAGGACGAACCTCACTTGCATACTCCTGTAGAAGCCTGGATAATTGACATAAACGCTGCAGAACTGAGTGACTCAGCACACAACATAGGGCATAGGGGCCTCTCCCTTTAGCGAGGCTGAGGGATGCACATAAGCTGAGCATGGTGATTACATCTTTAATCCCAGCAGCGGGGGTACAGACAGGCAGATCTCTGTGAGTCCAAGGCCAGGCTTGTCTACATAGTCAGTTCCAGGTCAGCCAGGGCCATACAATAAAACCTCTCTCTTTATTAAAAAAGAAAGAGAAAGAAAGAAAGAAGGCATGCACCACCACCACCCTTCCACCCCTTGAATATATCCCCTAGCTACAAAACAGAGGTAACTTAAACCTGAAGGAATGGCTGTGATGGGAGGCGCTCTCCAGTGCTGAGGTAGAAGAGCAAGCTCTCACAGGAGTGAGTCTGGGTAGCATGAGTTAGTATCGTCACAGGAAGAGCTGACAGCTCCAAGGCAGATCAAACACTAATTGAAGCTCTGTCTCTCTGAAATTCTTAGTTATATGCATCAACTAATCCTCTTAAGCCATTTGAAACCATTTGAATTTTTATTATTAATTATAACCAAAGCACTGGGCTTGGAAAAAAACATTTTAGAAAACCTTTAACTATACAACCTCAGGGTAGCCCAGAGCCCCCAAGCACAATCTTCCAAGTGAAATGTTTTTCCAGGGGGCTACAGAGCTAGCTCAGTGGTTAGGAGTGCCTGATACTACCCTTGCAGAGACCCTGGGGGTTCAGGTTCTCGCATCCCAACAGGCATCTGACAATTGCCTGCTACTCCAGTTTCGGGAGATTCAACATACTCTTTTGGCCTCTGAAAGCATCTGCACACATGCAGCGCACATAAACTCACATAGCACACACACAAATAAAGAACTCTTTTTTAAGAAGATTTTTTTTTTCCAATCCAATTACAAGATACTTATTAGGTCTGGGGGACAGAGAAGCCAATAGGAAAAACATTATCCCTAGCCTCATGGGAAATAATTGTTCTATGCAAACTGTTCAGAGAAATCTGCACGCTGCCATACACTCGACTTCTTTAAGAAAACAGTGATGGGCAAAAAAAAAAAAAAATATGAATATCAAATTCAAATTTAGGAACTATCAAACCAAAGTATCACTCCAAACATATTTCAGAGCAGATGGACGTGACACCAAATATTTATGGCTCTCCTTCCATTTGTACTAATGCAGTATGGTAGACATCAGCCATGTGTGGCTTCCTACATTTGAATTCATTTTATATACCTAAAATGTCAAGCTCAGTTCCACAGACACAGTAGTAGCCACAGTCCAAGGCCACCACTGCCACTTGTAGCTACTAGATTAGGTACAAAATGTAAAGGGTAGTCAAACATCAGTGTGTTGAGGACTGGCTCTGTTTCAGAACAGCTAATGTGTGCTGGAAGGAAAGGTCCCTCCCTGTGCATTACAGACTTACGCTGGAGCCTGAAAGCACATCCCGAACTCCTCAAATAACTCAAGTTTGCCCTCCCATTGCTCTGGCTTCTCTAAACCAATGTATTTTCAGTGTTCATTAGGTTCTGCTACCACCATCTATTAGAAAATTAGAATTCGAAAAATCAGCACCATAAAGGCTAGAGCTTCAAACTATGGACTTTCCCACCATTAGCCAGAACTGATTTTACACCAGGGCTGCACAGAATACCTGCCCCTGGCCCCTAAGCTGAGACCTTGTCATCCTCATATTCAAAATTATCCTGGCTGATTCCAAATTGGGGGTTGTTGTGTGGATCATTCTTTGTAATTGGGACGGAAGGACTAGGCTGTGAAACTTGAGTCTGAATAGCTAATGAAGCCACCACCTCAAGATGCCTACACCTTGTAGAGTCCCCTGGGGAATTCTGATAGAGGCTATGCTCACCTGAATTCAATTTGCCAGGCAGTGTTTCCAAAGCTGATCGTTTTCTTCCCTGTATCCAGGCCTACGGTGCTACAGCAGCGTTGAGGTGAGTCCCCATGCCTGGTAACAGATGCACGGGCTCACACACCTCCCCAGTCTCTTCTAAATATCTCTTTGCCCTTGTGAATTCAGAAAGCAAAGTGAGCCACCATATGTTATTAAGCCCCATGGAAAGGTTTCTTCCACCAACAGTCAAGAGTAACAACCAGAAATTATATCCCCATCAATGGCTTCTCCTCACAATTACCTTTTTTTCAGGATAATTTATTTCACAGAGAATAGCTTGAGCTTACATTTTTAGCTAAAATATCACAGATTCACACTGCACAAGAAAGCTGGGTCCTTTCTTCCTTATGTCAGTATTTTCTCAAAGAGTTAGAGAGACACAAATAGCCAACAGTTATAGGAACATTTCCTTTACTGACTTTTCTATATAAACATACCAACATTGAGATAATGTTCTTTGCTTCCAAAACAAGTTTTCTTTCTTCTTTTAGTTTGAAAAGAAAATTAAGTTATTAGAACAACAAATTCACCTCACAGATTCCATGGGGTAAAGCCAGGACATCTCAGGATACAGCTATCAGAAACGAGATTCTTTAGCTAAAATGAATGCTTATTATGTTCCTCCCATCTCTGATCTTTTCCTCACCAAACTCAAGGTACAAAATCCCAAACGGACCTAGCTTTTGACCATGTGTTAGCAATTTAGAAGGGGAAAACCCACTGTCTCAGTTACCTACTGTACTATTATTGGAGTACCACAAAAACAACCAAGCCTGAAACCTCAGGGGCATGGAACAAAATGTGTTAATTACATATTCACCTAGGATTCAGAGAAGCTGGGCAGGTTTAGAGTCCCAGCTGCAGCAAATGAACTTTCCCACAGGCAGTGCAAGCGCTAAACTCTGAAGCAGCCATCTTCAACACATCTAGATTCTTCAACAAAGACAGGAGGGCAGAAATTCTACCAAAGACCCACAACCCAAACAGCAATGGCAAATGAGGCTCTGAAGACACAGGAAGTTGATCATTTAGTCTCAACTTGAAAACGCCTTAGTTCTGTCTCACACGTGAAGTTCTAAATTACATATAAACTATCCTATCTAAAAACTGAATTCCTAGACAGTCTACCAGAATGTTCCATTCTGACAGGGGTACAGAGGAATGAGAAGAGCCCAACGGTGGGAGGGACACATAAACCAAGCCCACACGAGTCTTAAGTCTGCATTGGCTTTCACTACCGACTGACTGCACCGTTTTGATCTTGTAGCATCCCTTCCCTTACTTGGCTCCTTGATAGAAAACCCACATTGGCTAAGCCTCTGGTCTGAGATACTGAGCCTGTTCCTCAGCCTAGTGCAGCAAAGCTGGTGTTCAGCATCAATTATGTAATACAGAGCAATCCATTATGCAGGCAGGAAAGCAGCATGGGCAATAAACAGCCTCCACGTAACAATGGCACTGCAGAACAGGCCCCAGAGGCTCACCAAGCTCTAACAGCATGTCCACTCTTGGAGGAAAGGCTGGAATCCTGCCTTATCTGTAGAATATCCCAAAAAGATGGTATCAGGCACTTTCCTTTACTATTTAAATCCTTCCAGGCCAGACAGATGGCTCCGATGTTCAAAATCAGAGTTCAGATCCCAAGCACCTACAGGAAAAGCAAAGCATGCCTACAAGTGCCTGTAACCCCACCACTGTGGAGGAGTGGGGAACGGAAGACAGAAGGACTGCCAAGGCTAGCCAGCCAGCCACCAGTCTAGCTACAGATTCAGTAAACCCCTGTCTCAAGGGAAATAGTACACTGGCACAAACACACACGTTCTCACATCACACAGGCAAATACTACACAATAGGAAGGGGAACTGTAGATAGCGTTTGTCTTAGTAAGGCCTTCTATTGCTGTGATGAAACACCACGACCCAAAGCAACATAAGAAGGAAAGGGTTTATTTTGTCGACACTTCCTTATCTTAGAAGGAAGTCAGGGCAGGAACTCAAACAGGATAGGAACCTGGAGGCAGGAGCTGATGCAGGGGCGATGGAAGAGTGGTGCTTCCTGGCTTACTCCTTTTGGCTTGCTCAGTCTGCCTTCTCATAGAACCCAGGACCACCAGCCAGCCCAAAGGTGTTGCCATCTACAGGGCTGGACAATGAGCCCTCCCCCATCAAACATTAATTAAGAAAATGCCCTACATGCTTGCCTATAGCCCAATCTTATGGAGACATTTTCTCTCGTGAGGTTCTCTCCTCTCAGAGAACTCTAGCTTGTGTCAGGTTGATATAAAAACTAACTGGCACAGTGCCTTAGGAACAAGATACAATGCTACCCTCTGGTACATACTTGCATGCATACCCACACATTCATACACACACACACACACACACACACACACACACACACACCATTCCTAAGTAACAAACATAAAGCCTGCTCATTCTTTTATTTATAAGGCTATACATTTCACAGTGAAATCATCTCTAAGCAGAAAATAGATTCTATTCCCACACTGGGAATTCAAATCCATATGAATGTCAATTTCAAGATGTGATTTTTGCACCCAGTTCTAAGTTTCAGCAGACCAGAGCCCTGAGACAGAATATTCCAACGATTATAATCAGCTGTCAAAATATACTCTCTCCCCAGCTCTTCTCAACTGGAATTGGAGAGCTGTCACCAGCTGGGCCTCGATGAACATACATGGACAAGTTTTGGTGCCAAACTAAACCACTTCCAGAATGTATTATTCATTTCAACACACATTTCTTGGCCTTTCTTGTGAGCTGGTCACCTTCCTGGGCCCTGAGAACATAGACATAAGAAATGTGATTGCTACTCTCAAAGAGATGAAGTGTGACAGGCACCGATGAGAGACTAACACATAGAGGAAGCAGGGCAAACTTGTCACGTGGGGATCCAATATGGCTCCCAGATGCACTCTATTGGGTTCACCCATGTTTTCAAAAGAACGCTGAACCAACGTTTAAAAAAATTGGTGATATTTATGTCTTTAAAATTCTAATCTTTTGGGGTTTCTTGAAAACCTGAAAGAGCCAATGTTAGTACATGACACGTGACCACAGCAGATCAGAAGCCTTCCCTTTTGAACAAGGGAAACCCTTCCAATTGACCCCAGTCTCTATCACTCACTCCAGATCTCAATACCCAAACTCAGCATGACTGCCATAAAAAACAACTCAGGTAGAAGGTATTGAGGAGCATGTCAAGTGAGGTATGTGAAGAACAGGGTTTCCCATACTCACATTCAAGGGCTATAACCTGATATATTCCCAACTAAAAAGGAAAATTCACATGAGCTCACAAAACTAGTTCTAGACATTTGTTCATTAAAATATAGATGTATAGGAGGATATTCATCAAAACCATGCAAAATATATGGGACAAGTACAAATAATGTAAATGTAAATGTTCATGTTCAAAGCATAAAAGCATACTATAAAGTGACCAAATAGCCATTGGGATGTTTTGTTGTTGTTGTTGTTTGAAACAGGGTTATTCTGGATCACCCTGGCTGTCCTGGAACTCACTCTGTAGCCCAGGTTGGCCTCAGAAATCCACCTGCCTCTGCTTTCCAAGTGCTGGGATTAAAGGTACGCCACCACCACCCGGCCCATTGGGATAAATTTATAGTGTTTAAAAATTTATTAAGTCAACAGACAGTCGTCCACACTGTTAATCCCAGAGTCAGGAGGCAGAGGCAGGCAGATTCCTGACTTTGAGGCCAGAACGATCCACATAACAAGTTCTAGGCCTACCAGAGCTGTGTTTGTTTTTGTTTGCAAGGGGGAGGGGGGATAAAGGCCACAATATTTTTATTAGGCACAAAGTTCCACCAAGTACTGTTATAAAATTTTATTTTAGTAAAGAAAAAAGTAGTCCCTAGCACACCTACTACCCGTGTGTGTGTATGTGTGTCAGTGTGTGTATGTGTGAGTGTGTGCGTGTGTGTATGTGTGTGTGTGTGTGTGTATGTGTGTGAGTGTGTGTGTGTGTAAAAGTATGGATGGATGGATGGATGGATGGATATATAAAACTACAAGATTAACATATACATTTCTCTACAGTAGAATATTAAATTATGTGCATAAATTTTCTTTCCCCATTAACATCTTTCTGTATTCTACATATTGTGTAAATGGGAAAAAAATTAGATAGACTGATGTACAGATCAACTATATATAATGATCAATAGTTATATAAGATCACAATGGCATATGATTTTTTAAAAATTAGATACCAAAACCTTGATTATATACTTTTTATTAAATAAAATAAAACATACAGGCTCCAACACCAGGGAAAGTTATTTTTTAACAACTTGAGCTTTGAATTCTTAACCAAGGCACACAGACCAAAGCAGGCTGATAGTTGGAGAAGGAAATGAACACACTCTATCAGATGTAAATTCCAAGGTCTTGCCAAGAATCCAGGTGGTAAGGTATTGACTCTACTTAAATCAGGCCAAAATGGTGCCTCCCATGGCCACATTACATAAGCAACTGCTGCTTACATCTGGCCAGAATAAAGGCACGCTAAGACCTCCAACACAATTAATTCAATATTTTCTCTACAGTTGAAAATGCTACAACAACTGGCAGACAACCATCTTAAATCATCACAGAAAAGTCAGACATATGGCTAAGTATATTTAATATGCCTTAAAAATAAAAAGTGGATTTCCTCGCCAACAAGATCTGAGGCAAGAATTTTTTTATGTAAAAATCATGTCTAGTTTTTAACCCTCTGAAAATTAACAAAGATTTCCTAAGTACCTACACAGAGCAGAGATTATACAATACATAAAACAAGGATGCTTCCTATAAGAAACACATACGCAGCAAAGAAGACAGTCAGGCAGATTTACAGTTACAAGGCACAGGCATGAAAAACACCCACGAGGAGGAAGGAAATCAACAGAATTAGTGGCATAAATCATAAAGAGCAGGAGCCTATGGCAGATAAACAGAATTGCAGGAAGATACGCCAGAGCACTTTCTGATTTCTGGCTGGAAAATTTGGGAGACTACTTTATTTCTAGAAGTATCTTCACTGAGGTCATTAAGCGTATTGTACTGTGTCTGGCACCTGTCTAAAACAGGTACCTTCACAATAATCCCCCAGCATGAGTACGCTAGCATCCGAGGCTATAGGATCAAGACATTTGTAATGTGGAAGCCCAAGGTGGGCAGGCAGAGCCTAGCTTGAGTCTCACTGTCAGTGATTAACAACTGCTGAAGCTATACTTCTCATGGTTAAAAGGAGAAGGAGAGCTTACCCACACCTAAGTAAGCTCTTTAACCTAAGAGGCTGAGAAGCCCGTGGGACCTGTGAACATGAGTTTTACTTACTAATCTACCACACCTAACTCAGATTCCCAGCCTAGGAATGAAGTTATGCCTCACAGCAGCCTTCCTCAACCTCAGCCTTTGTGATAATTTTGATAAACTTCTTTTTAAAAAAAAAAAAAAAAGATTTATTTATTTTATACATGTGAGTCCACTGTAGCTGTCTTCAGACCCACCAGAAGAGGGCATCAGATCTCATTACAGATGGTTGTGAGCCACCATGTGGTGGCTGGGAATTGAACTCAGGACCTCTGGAAGATCAGTCAGTGCTCTTAACTGCCTAGCCATCTCTCCAGGCCCTTGATAAACATCTTGTATATTGTATGTTTAGCAACCTTCCTGACCTCTATTTACTATGTGTCAATACCACCCAATCCCTAATAGACAGGAAAAAAAATGTTCCTACACACTGGCAAATTTCACTAGGGCAGGTAGGCAAGATTCTGCCTTAGAGGAGGGAACTCAGTGCTGGGTGTCCGTTTTCAACTAAAAATGATCACAGCTGACCATTATTACTTAGAAACCAAGGAAAACACTAAATATTCAACATACGTTATCTCATGCAGCCCTCACAGCAGTATAGTAACTCGATTCTCTGTGACTGTGATAAAACTTTGCCCAAAAGCAATTTGGGGAGAAAAGGATTTATTTCGCTTATAGGGTACGCAGCCCATCAGCAAGAAAAGCCAAGGCCATAAACCTGAAAGTAGGAACTGAAGGAGAAACCACAGCTGGCTTGCTCTTAGACCTTTCTTAGATGAGGAGGCCCACTTGCCCAGAGATAACATGGACCAGGCCCTCCCACATCAATCATTAACCAAGGAAATGCTCCACAGACAGGTCCACAAGCCAATCTGATGAAGACAGTTTCTCAAATGGCATTCGCTCTTCCCAGTTATGTTCAGGTTTGTGCTGAGTTGACCAAAACTAACTGTGACAGCCTATGACATGGATATTATTCTCTCTGTCCACTGGGAGCTGATATTCTGTCAATTAACTGGCCCATAGTCTCTGATGGGAAGAAGAGCCAGGCAGGCTGACTTCAAACCGACATAACTAACCATTAAACATCACTACCACACCAGACATTTTTAGTGTTGGAGCCCAGACGTGGTACCAGAAAAATCTGAGAACCTTGGTGTCCAGATCTCACGGACCACTGGTGCTGGTACTGGCCTGCCTAGCACACCAAGAAATCCAGGAACCCGCCATCCTTCCAAACTTTATTACAGCCTGGAACCTAAGAATGATCATTAGGATCAACCCCTCACCCATGACCATACACGCGCAGACCTCCACCAAACACACGGGACATCAAGCTACAGGCTTCTTTCCCATTTGCCTGAACCAATCCTTTAGAAAGAGCGTGTGAATCGAACAGAAAGATGAAGGCTGTTTCTGGACTTGAAAAAACTCCCGCAGAGAGCTATGTACCAAAATCTCCATTCCCCCAAGAAAAATCTTTTCCTCTTCCTGAAGCGCTTTCAAATGGGGAACAATAACAGAAGCCAACACTTTCTGCACAGGCCCAGAGCCATGTGGCTTCCTCGTTTCCAGCTCATTCCTCTATCGGCCCTACAGAGCAGAGCCCTCATCATCTCCATGTTCAGAGGGGCAGGCATGGCTCAAAAGGGGTGAAGCATCTTGCCCTCTAACACCCAGCTCTCCATTAGCCAGACTGAGTCTAAAGTCTTAATTACAACCCCTCAATTAATTGCTATTTGTGGATTAGTCTACAAGCAGTTTGACAGTCCAGTTAATCCCGGGTATAGCAATAATTTTGAAGCGCGGCTTATCATCAATATATGAGTGAAAGCCTTTTAATTGCACCATCGTGCCACTGTCCCTAAAGAGAGCCGCAGGCCTGGTCTCCCTGCAAAGTAAAAGATTAGTCTTACTGCAGAAAACATAACCGTGGCCTATTAAAAGCACACACACAACTGACTCGGCTTGGCTTGATACCTTCGCAATGAGTGTATAGTTTTCTTACATAACTCTTCCTCCCAACACTGGAGATAGCTACAGAAAAAGTACAAGGCGATAGCCAGCAGGAAGAAGCTCTCATCAACCACAGGAGGAGTGAAATATCCCTGATAAACTTCCCTGATGCACTAAGCAGGAAGCTACTGCCCTAAGCCCCAAATCCTTCCTCAGCAAGGTCGTTTAAACACTTGGCTGGCCACTACTTGTGTTCCTTAGGACCACCACTCTGATAATCACTGGGGAGGCTGAGACAGGAAGGTAGCCAGCCTGGTCACACAGTAAAGTTCAGGCAAAGGTCAAAAGATTGCTTCAAAAATAAATAAATGGGGAAAAAAAAAAAAAAAAAAAAGCGCTGTGCTCACGTGGGCTCCTGGAGATTCCATTTAAGACCCACATGATGGGGCGGGGGGGGGGGGGGAGCAGACAGGATGTGAAACAAAGTGAGGTCAATGACATGGGTATACAAGGGCTGCTACGGCAATGAGATCCTCAGGGTGGCTCAAGTGGACTCCATCAACCACCCGGTGACCCTAAGAACTGCCACCACAAAAATTCAGCATTCAATTAGCCCTAAAATCAAGAGTATCCTTCTATGATTGAAAATGCAAGCTAAGTGCAACTTTATCTTTGACTCCAAGGCGATTTTAACATATTCCATTCTCCTGTGTTTGGTGGGAGACAAACGACCCTGTAATATCAAGTCTGACTGAAGTGGGCCAGACCCGCTGCTGTCTTCTAAGGTATGTCTGGATCATGCATCTAGCTCCACTCAGCTCCAGTCAGTGTGTGATCATTTAAAAACTCACGTGGGACTTAATGCAGACCATCATTAGTCATCTACCTTTTCGTAATCTGCAGAGTAATCTGCAGAGACGACTGAGCTCTAGAGAGCTTCCAGTTCTAAGTTTCACAGTAAACACTCAACAAATATACGAACAACTACTCTGTTGCATGCATCCTTGGCACCAGGGCAACAGCATCAGTGGAGAACCAGACAAATCCCGCCCTCCTGGAACTTAGATCCTACAGCAACTTACTTAAGTGACCTGAATAGCCCAGGGTGAAATGAAGCACAGGAGACCACGTTAGGACAAGTGTCAGTGAAGTTCTTTTTAAATCACATTTTAAATGAGCAGAGGAGGCCTCACTGAGAGGGTGACTGTTTGAGAAAGGCTAAAAGTTCACAAAGGAGCCACTGTGTCAGATGTGTAGGTAGGGGCCTACAGGCTGTGGACACAGGGATAGAGAACTCGGCCTTTACCTCTGAGGTGGGGACTACAGGTGAGAGCATAAATAATGGACTGTTCTACTATATAACTGCTGAGCTATAAAAACAGATGATTACTAGTTCTTCATTTAAAAACACTGCTTAAATGCATTTTCTAATTGTACTACATGCCTTCAGAAAAGGTGAGAGTCAGAACATACTGGACTCTTTCTAAGAGAACCAGACTACATAGACCCAACTTTGACATCCATGGGCTTCAGGTGGGGAACCAATGAAAGGCAACCATGAGAAACAATACACGATGCAGCCACCCATGGAGTGCGGCACGACAAAGCTCCTGGGCTCAAGGTCACAGATGGGCTCAAGGTCACAGATCGGATGGGCTACAGACAGGCAAAGATTCAGTAACCTACTTTTTAGGACATGAATAGTCCTGGACAGCCCTTAATAAATCTGACAGCCTTTATTCTCAGTGTATACAAAATTCAGCAGATCCTGTTACACATATACACAAACTCAGGGAAAGGACCACTAACATCCCAGGGTGGTGTTGTGCATTAAATAACCGCTGTTTGTGGAGCAGCATCCTTCATGTAAACCCCTGTGGTAAGGAAATGTCAGAATGTTTTCTCTTATAAACCACTTAATTCCCCTTGGTGGATATCATCAATTCTGCTATCCGAGACAAGCGAGATACTGACTGCCAACAACTGCAGGGAGCCAACTGTATGCCAGTGCCTCATAAGGTCAAGTTAATCTATTTTAAATAACACAGCCAATGGCAAAGGGTGGCACACAGAACACACACAGCCTGAGCTGCCTATCCTTGTATGGTTTCTTTCCTATAAAAGTCAAGCCATCTTCCACAACATACACTAAAAATATACCTCTGAGAAGGGTCTTTTGGCACTAAGAACAAAAACAGACTGATTTTTTTTTTGAAGGTTTAGGTTAAAAAATATATAAATAAGCACAAAGCATAATTTAAGAGTGAGAGAAAGGACTGATGCTGCTTTATGGAGCAAAGATCTACTTGCTGTGGGTGACGATAAACAAACAGATACTGCACACAAGGACAGAGCTTCAATATAGCAGAGATAAAACATAGTTCTCAGGTACTGGCTCAAAGGTCATGATTCCTTCCAGTTAATCTCCTCTTAACCAAGGGTTTTGGTTCATCTTCCTATAGATTTGTGTATTCATTTACTTCATAAAAGATGAAATACAGTATATACTGCTGTGTGTCTTTTTCCACCCAGAAGGTTTTTGAGAG
>JADRCD010216948.1:8989-41985 GCA_019843815.1 Montemys delectorum
TCTCTCTCTCTCTCTCTCTCTCTCTCTCTCTCTCTCTCTCTCTCTCTCTCTCTCTCTCTCTCTCTCTCTCCTCTACTTACACCTCCCCTGGGTTCTCCAAAGCCCAAGGTGTCTTTGTCCAGGTCACACACACACCCCACTCAGTCTCACCTGGCTCTCTCATCCCCAGCCATGTCTCCCAGACTTCCACTACCTTATGTGTCCACTCCCTTCTGTTTTTTGCATGGCTATGCAGTTATGGAAGAAGAAAAAAAAAAAAAAAAAAAAAAGGAAACCCCAGCAGTCCCTAAAGCTAGTCCCCAGAGGGCAAGATAGAAAAAGAAAAAAAGAAAAAAAAAAAATGAAAAGGGCAGGCCACAGATGTTAGAGCAGAGTTGAGCAGAAACTGTGGCTTCCACCTCTGTGGGGTGGCAACATCTGTAGGTGAGCCAGCTGGAGTCTGGGAACATTCTCAGGGGCTCCTGGGAGACTCCAGCCTTCAGGACTGCCCTTGGGATCTGAAACACAGGCTCCCCTTTGCTGTCCCTGGCTGCGGCTGCTCATCCACTCTTCCATAGGGTTTTTTTTGTTTGTTTTTGTTTTTGTTTTTTGTTTTTTTGCCCCAGAAACCCCGTCCCACCTTCTTATTCATTTGAGTGTAATAACACTCTGGTTAAGTCACCTGGGCAGTTCTTACGGCCATTTTTCAGAAGAGGAAAACAGGTAAAAAAAAAAAATTTTTTTTTTACTTGCCCGGGGTGTCTTGAAGGGGAACAAGCCTGCAGGCTCGTTCCCAGCCCAAGTGCTCTTTCTTCAGGCTCAGCCTGCCCTCAGAAGTGAAGCCCCTGCAGGCAGCACCCCCAGCATTGTGTAGGCAGCTGGGGTTTAAACCAGAATCAACGACCCCAGCCTGAGCCACTGCCAGGGCTCTGCCTCTGGGACTCTTTAGCCCAGAGACTGCGGCTCTAAATGGGCCCTTGTCTCTGTTCACAAGCAGGGAAGTCCTTGGGAACAAGGTAACCAGGACTGAGTCTCATGGACTAAAAGCCAGGAGTTGGAACCCTTGAGAGTTCAGGGACTGGGCAGAGTAGCCCAGACAGCTGACAGGTATATCCTGGGACGTTATCCAGTTATCCCTGGCCTAGAAGCCAGGGTACATGCATCCTAAGTTGCTAGAGTAACTTCCACTGCATCCAGGAATGCCCCTCTAGAGGGAAGGAGGTATTGGGCCTGCTATGCCTTCTACCTCCTCTACCTGCAACCCAGGTGGAGGGTGACTTGCTACTGGGATCAACAGAAGGGTATGTGTGGGGCTCTGGGTATAGCCCTGAGTTTCATCGCCAGTACCATGAAAAGGGGGAAGGGGAACCTCCCCTACAGAGCTGCCTTCTACTCGCTGTTCCCAGGCCTAGCTCCATACTCCTGAGTAAGGCCAACCAGGCCATTTGGGGAGCTAGAGAGAGAGAGAGAGAGAGAGAGAGAGAGAGAGAGAGAGAGAGAGCCCCACCGTGTCCTCCAGGTCCTGGGAAATCCTTAGGTGGAGGGAATCTGGCCTGTGTGTATCCCATGTCCGTGGGGAGGAGCTGGCCCATGTGTCAAGGAGAATGGGACCCAGGAGCTGGAGAGGTGCTGTCTGTGTTTATGTCTGGCTGGAGGCAGTGCTGGCTGCCTCTGTCCTGTGTGTGACCCTGCCCTCGAGGGGTCAAGTCCCGTCAGATCCGAGGGAGCCACAACCAAAGTTACAGAGAGGGTGGGGAAGGCAGCAGAGTGGCCCTAGGGGTCTAAGTATGGGGGACTGCTGGTCTCCTGTAGGGTCTTGCCTAGGGAACTAGAAGGCCACTGTCACTTCCTGTCTCACCCCCTCCCACTGCAGGCAGCCTCTCTGCTTTCCCAATGCCTTATGCCTGGGCACACTGCCACAGAATATGCAATATGTGTGGGTGACATCCCCACACCCACCCGGGCAGCCCCTAAGTCCCCAGGCTGTGGCTGCCCTGGCCCCCTTCAGCAGCTCCTGCCCATCTGTCTTCACACTGAGAATGGCGCCTAATAAATGCTGTCCATGGAGACCAGGCTCTGGTTCCCGCTCCTCTGTCATTGGTCACCCTAATTGCTGTCCAGCTATTCACTTACCCTGTCCCACCAATGTCTACAAACCTGGCCCCTGGATTCCCCTCAGGCTTATTAGACTGCTTTGGGTGCAGGTTCCTTGTGTAGAAACCTGGGAGTGAACTCTGGCTTCCCTTGGGATTTTCTCAAAAGATCCAGAGTTCTTCAACATCTTCCTGGAACAGACTATAAGAACAGGATCTTAGAAATGACTGGGTCCTTTCCTCCTTCTGTACATAAGTAAACGAGGCCAATGGGGGCAAGTCACTTGCCCTGAGTCACACAGCATGAATGGCAGCCTAGGATAAGAAGCAATGCTGGCAATTCCCCACTTTCTCTCCTCAACTGGCCTCCAGAGTCAAACAGGACATACCCCAGCCTCTAGGAGTGACAAGCATTCCTCCACTCAGCTCCTCTCCTACCCCAATAGCCTGATGGACACAACACACACACACACACACACACACACACACACACACACACGCACACACACGCACACACACACACGTGCGTGAAATAATATCAGTTTCAAAGATGGGCACATCACAAATATCTTTTCTTAGGGTGTGTTTCTCATGGTCTAGAGGGACACCTCAGGTTTGGGAATGGACCCCAGAGCCCAAGACAGATATATAGAAAGCAGATGCACTGTGCCCAGTTGGTACCAACACCTGAATCAACTAGCCAAGGGTGTCCAGGCTTCCCTGAGCATGAACCGTAGTAATTGGTTCATAATTTTGGTTTGGCACCAAAATCTCTCTCTACGTCATGACTCACAACCACCCTACCACATTCAGGGTGTGCATATTCCTTCTATTCCTTGTTATAAATGCCATATGGGACCTACTCCATTGATTTTCTTTACTCACAGATAGCTTGCTGTCTCCAGATTGACCCACACTAGAGAAACAAAGACCTGGGGCTAGAGACACACTCCCCTAATCTCCCCTACTACCTACTTAGACCAACTAGAGAGATGGGACGTATTTGTGGAGAGGTTCCGGGTTCAGAGAAAACCTGTGTCCTTTCCAGGACACGCCAGCCTCCCTGGAATGAACCTCTGGCCATCCCTTGAAGTAACAACAGGCAGGTTCTGTGACATGTTTCCTGGTAAGCTGCTGGCCTCCATGTAGGCACAGTAAAACCCTGGCTCACTCACTCCTAAAACTACTTCATCTCAATCAAAGCTCCTGCCTCTCTTAGCTCTAAGAGATGCAGCGTCAGCAGAGGTGAGTCCTTCTGGGAGGTCAGTGGTGTCCAGCACACAGTTACTTGTACTTTCCAAAGCAGTGCTTTGCAGGACACAAACATGGCTCTTGCCTGACTTTCAACATCTCCCTGGACAAAGTATCACAAACAGATGCTGCAGGGATTCCTAGAGGGGACCTGCATCTCAGTCCCACCCAGAGCTCCCCAGAGCTCAACACTAACACAGGATCTTCGTGTCCAGACCCTGCCACCCCCCAATCTCCTCACCCCTGAAGCTGCCTGAACTGAAAGACACAGGAAAATGGATGTTGAAAACCTGCCCAGGAGAGGGAGCAGGAACAAATGTCTTAAGTTTCCACCAGCACTGTGATTTGGGTGAGCATCAATGGGAACGAGCTTCCTGGGAGCCGAGAGAAAAAAAGGGTGCAGTAGAATGGCAGCTCCTCTCTAAGCACGCCACTGGCAACTCACAGGGAAGGGGCTTAGCTGGGTGTCTCACGCCTGCCATCCCCGATTCAGAAGGCTAAGGCAGGAAGATTGGCGTGAGCTTGAGGCCAGCCAGCCTGTAGCCTGTCTGAAAACACCAAGAAGGAAGAGAAGGGTGGCCCTTGTTCTAATGAATTTGGAAGAACACTGCACATATCACCACTATTGGAACGCCACAAAATTCTGAGCTTAGTAAAAGTTCTTGGAAGTCCCGCAGCGAAACGACTGCTCCTTTTGAGTGACACTCAAACTCATTCCATACCAGATCCTACGTTTGCCTGATACTTCCTCACATCCCCGACCTCCCAGGGCACACTTTGGGACCTCCTTTGCTGTCACAATATCACCGATAGAGAAATAGGTCCCATCCTTTCCTCTTATCCTCAACTATATTCTAAAGAAACTGGAGGGTCTGTGGATGTAGCTCAGTTAGTTGAGTACTTGCCTAGCACGCACAAAGCCAATGCTTGATCTCTAGCCCTGCCTAAAGATGTCACATGCCTATTATCCCAGCACTGGGGAGATGGAGGTAGAAGGATCAGGAGTTCAAGGTCGTCCTGGGCTACATAGTGATTTTAAGGTCAATCTGGGCTACATAACGTTCTCAATAAATGAATGAATTAATTAACAGGTAAATATAAATTTAAATAATTGGTAAGTCATCTGTAACTGGCAGCTGTAACAACACGAAGTTTACACTAGCAAAGCTCATTATGTACCAACTTAGAAAAAAAAAAGATAGGTTCAGAGCAGCCAGCCCACTGATCTAAAAGCAGGCAGGGAGTTGATAACAAAGCTGAGCATGGGACCAGGGCCAACGGTTGACGGACAAAGCTTGTGCCCTCAGTCATCATATTGGATGCTGCCTGGCAGTGGTCACTGTCAATAGAAAAGGTCTGGCCATTGAGGAGTATGAGATTAAGTGCCCCTGTCCTCCACAGCCTAACAAGCCCACCCTTGGGTGGACTCGAGGTCCTCCTGTGATGCTGAAACAACTGCCGTCCAGCTTCCCCACCCCCCCACCCCCCACCAAAGGACATCGAGAAATAGACGTGTGTGAAGCAGGTGCCCAGATCAGAGGACCAGCGCCCACCTTTCAGAGAAAAGGAACTGGGTTCACAGAAAAGAAATAATAGGTCCAAGCTCATGAAACAAGACGATGGTACAGCCAGGGTTGGTAGCTACAGAACCTGGCTTGTCAACACGTATACACCCAGTACACACACACACACACACACACACACACACACACACACACACACACACTCAGACACATAGACTCACATGCACACATATACACATACACACATGAGCATGCACTCTCACAAGCTCAGAACCCTGGCTCCTCTGCTTCTGACTTTGGAGGAAAGTTCTAACCCTGGAGTTGAGTCACTTTTATGCTGGAAATTTACATCACATCTGGACAAACCAGAAGACTCACATCCCCCTTGTCTCCCAGCTGCATAGAGGACTCACGAATGGGATTCTGATGGCACTGGTCTCTTTGATCCCCTCTAGTCAGTGATGCCCTCACCTGACAGCATTTGACCACAAGGACAACACTATAAGTTAAACAAGAATTGACACCCTCCTCAGAAAGATAAAGGTCTTGCCTTGTTACCAAGGTCACAGAACTCAGTCTCAGAGGCACTGAGCAGAGCCTACAGTGTCTCCTTCATGACTGCTTTGTTGAGCCTGGACAACAGTCAGGTCCTAAGGGATCAGAGACAGCCAGTGCCCTGTTGTTTACAGCTTCTCTGTGGGCTGGACAGGTCCCAAGCTTAAGGAGGATCCAGGTGGACACAGTTCCAAGAAGTCACTGACAAACAGGGACAGAGAGTAAGGGACTCTTCACCTACTTCACCCTCTCGGTGGAATGTCCAGCCAACACTCCCTGCCCTCAGCAAGAGGGAACAAAAATCATGCCTTTGACCCAGACCACCTCTACATGTCTTCATCTGCCGCAGTTCTTGCTCCCAGGAACAGAGTGCCTGTCCCCAGGCCATGCACAGCCATGGCATGCTGTGATCTCACTCCTGGATCAGACTGAAGTCCCAGAAGGCCTGAGATTTGAGCCCTCCAACATCAGGTCTGGAGAGACCCTGTGCCAATAGACTGTGAGCCTTAAATCCTGAAGAGCAGAGCTGCCCCAGGGTAGAGTGCCTGCCAGGCCCTCTAGCTTCACTCTGGGCTTTACCCCACCCCCTTTAAGTGAAGAGTTCTGCTCTGCCTTAATTTGAGGGACAACAAAGCTCTAGACATTTGCCTGCTGGAGGTCTTATGTAAAGATGTCCCTTCTCAAAGCAGGTCCCAGAGGTTGGAGGACGTGCCTCTAGGACCTGAGACTGAGCTCAGCCTTCGAACAAACCACAGCCTTGATGCTCAGCCCCTCCCCAAGCCAGAATCTGCTGATCAGCCCAGCCCACAGGACCCCACACCTCTGAGTGACCCCCTCCCCCACTAAATGCTAACTCTAAGAGCCATCATGTCTTCCTTCCACTGAGACAAGAGCTGTGTTTTGAGGCTGTCACTGGAGGGCAGATGATGTCATCCAAACAAGGCAAAGCGGCTTTCCACATGGACAGGAACCTCCAGGGTTGCTCGGGTCAAATACCCAGTTGTTCTTTTCCCTTTCCTATAAGTATACATCTGGATGCCCCCACCAGCCTGACTCCCCTTCTCAAGAACAGCTTTCTCGTTTCTCCTACCCAGGGATTTGCTGCACCACACAGACCCAGCCGACACAGAGGTGGCGCTCATCCCCTCTTCTGCTTTGAAAGCCACTCCCGTTAGGAATATAAGGCAAGCATTCACTGACTTTTAGACGCTGCCTCCACTGACTTCATGGTCCACCAAGATCTGGCTGGAGTTCGTCATGAGAGTCACTGTGGCAGACTCTGTGGGCTACCAAAGCAAGAGCCATCCTTGCAACCAGACTGCTGTCATCTCTCAGAGGCTTGTCCTTCCCCAAACCCAAGCTCAGGGACTCAGCTGATCCCAGTGGCCTCAACATTAGGTCCTGTCTCAGTTTGGGGCTCTTCAGAGATGGCTTCAGTGGGACAACTGGGAAAGACCTTTTTCCTATATGAAGGCATCAGAGGAAGAGAAATGCCCCTGTACTTTGACTAGACAGGCCTATGTACCCTTCAGAACTGCGGCAGTCATCTTGTAACCTTTAGGGAAACATTGTAGACCCAAGGGCAATGGTAGAGAAAGGAAGGAAAAGGGCTTTTCTGGGCTACTGAGAAACCTAGAATCCCTAGCTAGAGGAGCTCTTGTCATGGGAAATGGAGGGTGATGGGCCCAGATGCATTTTGTGTTACTGGTTACTGAAAACCCCATGGCCCTTCTGTAATAGGACATTACACAGTGAAAACCTGGAGGACCACAAGGAGGAAGAAACAGTGCTGCTGGGTGGCTTGTTCATCTCCCCTTCAGGGCGTTTTTTTTTTTTTTTTTTAACACTAGCCTGGTTTGCACCCCTTGCTCCTGTCTTTTGAAGGACATCGAGGGCCAGTCACAAAGATTTGTGCTTTTCTTTGGTGTAGAGAGGCGTCTCGTCCAATCTAGTTCGACTGGAAACTTCCATCAAATCCACTGAGCTCTGGTATTTTCCCTGCTCCCAGGACAGACGAAACCTCAGGCTCGGGTAAGGAACTTAGACATGGAAGCGATGCGTTCTCCTCCACCCCCTCCTTCTATTTCTGGCTGTTCCACAGCCAGCTGGGAAGAACGACAAAAGAGACAGTAGAACCCTTTCTGAGGCCAGGCTGCAGGTGCTGGCACCCACTGGGGTCCAGGGTCCTCTCAGGAGCCTCTCCAGCCCTTTTTACGGAAAGGCGAGCTGATTTTTCCACAATGCTTGCCCCTCGAGAGCCCCATAGCCTCCTCTGGTCCCCAAACAAGCTCTTTGCCATCTTCCATGATCCAGTTAGCACATAGGACACTCAAGCATGCCAGACAGTGCCCATGAGACTCTGCCAGTTCTGCCCTGTCCTATCCCGCCATTGCAGGAACAAAAAAGCAGCAAGCTCTCATCAAGGGTAACCCCCAAATAAGAGATGTCCTATTTGTGGGGTCTTTGAGTGAGTCCTGCTGCTTCATGTGACTGAGTTTCATGACCAAGTTTCTACCCACAACTGAAGGCACCCTCCCTCTCCACTTTGCACTCATGTTAGTTGTCCAGTCTGGGGAGAATACAGAGCACCTTTCTGTCCTTGGCTGTGTGTTCCTGTGGAAGATTTGAGAAAATGTTGGGGTGTGCTATGCATCCTCTGGAGCAGGCCTCTCTCATATTGGACTTGAGCTATGGCTCCACTTTATGTCAGTCTAAGACTGTACACTTAGACTAACTATACTGGCATCTCTCTCCGTGATGTTCCAGGGTCAGAGTCTAGTCCCCGCCACACATTGATTCCTCCCCCCTCCCAGCTCCACATCTCCCCCTGATTTGATAATTCAGCCTTCTGGGCCATTATTCAAGCCTTTGATGAAAATATCAAAGAGGACAGGACCAGATAGCAGGCTCTTAATTCCAGATGACATTTATTCCAGCATGTTCTTTGTGAGCTGTTGCTGCCCCAGCTCCTCACCTCTTCCTTTTATGTATACTCTAAAACAGTCTGTTTAATCAAAGCTGGCAGATGGCAGGGGTTCCAGGACATTTGCCTCTCCGTAGACCCCGGGATGTCACAGCCTGGGTTGGGGACTTGAACTTTCTGATAATAGCAGGCTGAAATAGCAGGCATTAGTAAAGTGTTCACTGAGCATGCACAAAACTCCAAGTTTGATCCCCAGCACTGCATAAACCAAATGTGGCAGGCACACACCTGTAATCCTAGCATTTGGAGGGTGGAGAAGGGATGATCAGGAATTTACCATCATCCTAGGCAACCTAGCAAATTTGGGGCCAGCCTAGGCTATATAAGACCTGACTCAAATATATATATGTGAGAGCCAATGAAAGTAGAGAAAGAACATCGTCAGTAAGCGGACCTGTTCAGTCCCCACCCCATCCTGACTCAACTCCTTGCATAGGCAATGCATCTATCCTTGAGCAGAGGACCCAAAGGACCCTTCTTGGAGTACTCAGGGTTGAAACTGCCCCCAGGAAACTTGATATCTGTGGGTCTAGGAAGTGTGGGAAACTGTACTCAAGAAATGCTTATGGAAGCTGGGCTATGGGTGGGGAGGAAGCCTCCTTCCTCCCCTGGAGGAGGGAACATGACCAGCTGTATTCAAAGGGGATGATGAAACAAGATCATCTCGCTTCCCCCAAGGTCACCTAACTGGTAAACATCAGAACCAGGTCTCGAACCCAAGGCTATATAGCTCTGAGGCCTAATAGAAAGGCAACAGAAACTAAGGGGACACAGGAAGGGGAAGGAGCCCCTCACCTCTGAGTATGACTGAAGACTCTCCTTCAGTCAAGGGTTCTGGCACAGGGCTGGTGAGAAAGCTTAGAGGGTAAAGGCACAGGCCTGATGACTTGAGTTTGATTCTGGCATCCCACAAGGTGACCAAAGAAAACTGACTCCCACGAGTTGTCCTCTGACCTCCACATGTGTGCTGTGTAGCACGCATGTCCCTGCACTTACATATGCATACAGAATAAATTAATCAACATTTTAAAAAAGGATCTCATCACAATTAACATTTACTGTGAAGGTTGCCTACACAGAAACAATGTTCTTTTTATAGGGAGCTATTTCAAATGAGAATGTTTTAAAACATAGCCACGAGCCCTGCTTAACTCCTAAGTGTATAGAACCTCTGAGTAGGGCCTGTCTCCCTTCCCAGCCACAAACCGGCAATTCCCTGGAAATTTCACAAGGATTCCTTGTGCAACCATTGTGAGCCATGATTTTATGTTATCAGACTGTAATCCTATTCTAGGCATCTGAGGAACCACAGCATGATCTCATTCACCAGAAAAGGGAGAGAGTGTTGAACAATCCTTCCAGAGGTAACTTTAAAGCTCCCAAAATCATATATATGGCTACTATGAAGACTCGTACATACCACTCTATTGAGAGGCCCACACCCATGCCTGTGAGTGTCAATCATTCTCCTGGGTGACTCTCCTAGTAACCTCTGTGCTTACATCCCTGTTAAAAATCTTTTCTCAATAAACTCTTACTCTGCCGCACACTGGCCCATCCTGAAATTCTTTTCTAAGGCAAAGTCAAGAATCCTGGTTTCACTGGACAGTGATGTTGCACGCCTTTAGTCCTAGCATTTGGGAGTTTGAAGCCAGCTTCGTCTGCAGAGAGAGTTCCAGGGCAGTCAAGGCTACATAGAAAAACTCTGTCTCAGAAAAAAAAAAGGGGGGGGGGGGGAACCCAGGTTTCTGCTGAGCAGAGATGAACTCAGCAGGGCCCAGACAGATTGCTCATAGGCTAGGAACTTATGACCATTAAGCCTGAAGATCTGCATCCCATCCCTGTACCTGCATAGAAGAAGGAAAGAACCAACTATAAGGATTGACTTCTGACTTTGACACACAGGCTGTGGTACAAGCATGCTTGTACACTCACAAAAAAATGTGATTTAAGAACTCCTTAGGCTGCTGTAGGCAGCAGTATGGAGCTACACCTCTGGCCTCAGCCCCAACGACACTGATGAGCCTTCCACTCGAGCCACTCCCTGGTTTTCTTGCCTTCTCAGGCTTGTTCCACCCACACCCCAGGCAGTCATGGCTGTAGGCTGGGCTGCAGCCTCAAAAAGAGGTGAGCTTGAATCCAGCCCTCCTGACCCCAAGATGGAGTAACAGACTAATAGGGCGCCATCCAGCCATGGGGAAAAAAAACTCCAGTGTTCCCAGGACCTGTGTGACTCAGAATTGAGCTCCTATCTGGCATTAGAGATGGAGTAGGAACCTGCTGTTGAGTGCCCCGGCTGTCATGGTGGCAACTCCTCTCTGGGGCCTAAGTCGGGCATGCTGAGGCTGCTCGGAAGATGGAAGAAGGAGTGAGGGCTCATGGGAGGGAGCAGGGATGGGCATAGCCAGCTACACACACCCTACTGCCAACTGGGTAAGGCTGCTGCTGGGGCAGTGACACCTGTTCCGGGGAGCCTAGGCAAGCTTGGCTTGTCACACAGATGAGACCTAAATCCCTTTCTAATACCAAACTAGAGCAAGAGCCCCCAAGCCTCCAGAACTCCTAAGCTACAGAGATGCGCCCATTGGGTTTCAGAGGCTGGTCCCAAAGAGCCTAGAACACTCGAGTCCTGAACTTGTCAATGTGTGCCATTGGCCAAATGGCACAGAGCCTGGTGCACTGGGTTGGGGTTTGGGGGTGCATGGGGTATGGTAACAAGAGAGAATTATAAGAGTAGCCAGAGGGACCCTTAGGAACAGGATTGGAGTCTATGGCTTCATGTTTTAGAAGCGAAGGGAAGCTCAGAGAAGGGAGAGGTAGGCATATAGCAACAGTGACAGAGTTGGGGCCTTGGCTGGTCCCTTCTACAGAGCCTCATCTGAAACAATCCCCAGCTCCATGAGCGAGTAGAAGGCTAAGCAAACTGTATGAAGGAATGCCACTCATCCATGCACAGGACGGTGCTACCAAGACACCAGATAAAGTGCACCAATGTCAAAGCTGCCATCCTGAGTGAAAGACATTGGACAAAAAAGGAGAAGCACGAGGCCTGGGGGCACAGCTTAGGGGTGAAGCACAAGAGACCTGCTCAAGTGTCACCACCAAATAAGAGCAATAGACGCTTTAAGAAGCCATGCGCCGGGCCCAGAGGGGTGACTTGTCAGGTAAAGGTACCTGACGCCAAGCCTGATGACCTGAGTTTGACTCTGAGGACCCGTATGGTAGAAGATCTCTACATACAGCCATGCTACAAGCGCCACCACCCCACGCACGCACATACAGAATAGTTTTTTTTCAAAAAAGCATATACTATATGTCTCCACTTATATAATGTTTTAGAAAGAAAAAACATAAAGGGACAGAGAAAGGATCGGTGACTGTCCGTGGCCTCCTGAACAGGGAGAAAGAGCAGACTGTTGCAGAGGTGCGCCAAGGCTGGGGAAGGGTGGGGTCCAGCTCTTCTGGCTCTTTCCTCCACCACCGTAGAGCTCAGAAGACCCAAGTCTCTCTCCATAGGACACCGTCTCCCCTGGAGTGAGCCCCTGGTGAGTGACAGGCATGTGAAGATGCTCCCAGGACACTGGGACCAGATTCCATCCTGGACTATCCAGCTACCAGACTGTTTTCACCTCATGTACCAAAACTTAGCCATATCTGGGGGGGGGGGGGGGGGGGGGCGGAGCTAAAGTGTAGCTTAATGCTTCCCTGGCAACTATAATGCCCTAGGTTTGATCCCTAGCACTAGACAGACAGACAGACAGACAGACAGATGATGTATGTATGAGTAGATAGATGATTAGCTAGATGATAGACAGACAGACAGTATATAAATATAAAATGTTAGCTGAGGGGCTAGGGCGATAGTTCAGTTAGTAAAAGGCAAGCATGAGAACCTAAGTTCATCCCCAGAACCCACATTAAAAAAAAAAAAAAGCCAAGCATGTGTCACAAAGTTGTAACTACCAGGCTGCAAGGGTAGAGACAGAAGCCAGCATAGTCCACTCAGCAAGGCTGGGGCCAGTAAGAAAGCCCATCTCACAGTGGAAAGCTCCTGAGAGTCACGCCCAAGAACAACCCTGGCTTGCACACACACACACACACACACACACACACACACAAATGTTAACAGAGGCTACCTACACACACACACACACACACACACACACACACACACACACACTCACACTCCTGGTCCATCCTGATCTGAGGAAAGACAGGCCCTGTTATTTACCACACCTGACACCAGGCTCAGCACTCTACCATTGATTCTTTCATTCTGTCCTAAACCCATAAAGCCAGCAGGGAAGCAAAATTGTGCCCACTACTGCAGGAGTGAAGGTTCGACACATAGGTGGGTATGGCTGTCCACAGCTCCACAGCTGGCAGGCTTAGGATGAGGGAGCTTGGCTTCCTGGTCGGCATGGAAGGGGTCTTAGAAGCATGAGAGAATCTACAGAAGAATTTACAGACAGTGCAGAAGAGCCACTTTTTTAATGCCTCCCTGAGTCTGCCATTACCAGAAAAAAAAAGATAGGGACCATCTTGTCCCAACCTTCTCTTGCAAATGAAGGTCCATCCTCAGTACAGAAAACTGAAGCAATATGTCCCAAGGAAAGAGAGAGAGATAGGAGAGAGAGAGAGAGAGAGAGAGAGAGAGAGAGAGAGAGAGAGAGAATGCCAGGCTGAAGCCAGAAAACCACAGATTTCAATAATAGAGAAAAAGAGAGCCCGGCAGTGGTGGTGCATGCCTTTAATCCCAGCACTTGGGAGGCAGAAACAGGCAGATTTCTGAGTTCGAGGCCAGTCTGGTCTACAGAGTGAGTTCCAGGACAGCCAGGGCTACACAGAGAAACCCTGTCTCAAAAAACCAAAAAAGAAAAAAGAAAGAGAGAGAATTTCTCCCTTTCTAGTTTGACAGTTGATGGTCAGAGTCTGACCAGGGCATCACAGGAAGCCGTCTAGAAGTCAGGCAGGTGGCTGGGCAGCAATGTGGGAGGGTAGGAGAGATCTCACTGTTCATGCCTTTGGCAGTGTTTGGCCAAAGTGAGAAACCTGCCCACCCACCTGCTTCATCCCCCCTCAGGAAGCACAGCCTGAAGAGGACTAAGAATGAGGTCACAAGTCCACATTTCGTGCCCTAAACATCAAGAAGAGAGGCCTAGTGAGAGAGTCTGTAGCAGGAGAAGAGCATGTGGTCACTGTCAGAGGGGAGTCAGGCTTAGCACTCTCTTTTTCTGCACTCACAACACTGGAGACTTCTTGAAGCCTGTGCCCCAGGTGCTTATGGGCTCAAGTGCAATTGTTATATCACAGACAGGACGACTGTTCTGACCGATCCTGCTGCAGGCCACACACTTTAAGAATGTACCCATCCCTCAAGTAAGACAACTCGGGGCAGCTGAATAACTCCCCTGGAATAAAGTGCTCTCTATTCTTTATGCCACTCTAGCCTGGACTATCTGCTGCTGAGGGCCTCAGGATGGAATGGCGCAGCCTCACCAACTCAGCCAACACCATCATGGGGCTTCAGCTGACTTTCATCAGCCCAAAGTCCTTCAGTGCTATCTTTTCAGCCATTGCCCTGTTTCCCTCACACAAGGCTGGTCCTCACCAGCTAAAACTGTCCTCTCTACCTGCCAGGGTGAGCTAGCCAACCCCATCCCTGGAGAAACCCTGGGCAGTGGACACTAGGAAGCTCCGTTTTAACAGGAATGTTTTGGGAAGCCCTGATTTGGGACAGGGATCCCTTCTAGGAGATTTTACCTCCATAGAACAAAGGGCCATTGTGTGGGAAAACAAGCGACCTTTTCCTCAAGGCCCACAGCCAAGAAGGAAGCTGTGTTCAGGGGACAGAGGGGAGGAACTGAGAAGAGGCCCCACCCACCTGAGCAGAGGCCCCACCCACTCGGGCTGAGCTGAGGCCCCACCCACCTGAGCAAAGGCCCCACCCACCCGGGCTGTAGCGCTTCGATCTGGCAAGAGAGTCCCTCTGTGACATCTTGCTCACTTGTCATCTTCCCTCTGCTGTGGGGAAGAGGTCAAACGTTACCAGCCCTAGTAGTTTCCAGCCATTTTAAAATGAAGCTTTGACCAAAGACTCCTTTAAAAGGCCATCCATTTTCCTTAGGCCACGGTGTTTACACTTGATGGCCCTTAAACAGAGCTGCTTTTAAGCAAAGACATTCACTACTTTCCTCACATGTCCCCATAAAAAGAAAAATCTGAAGAACGTCTGTATCTGCCAGTCAGGAACTTGCTTGAGAACCCAGCAACCAGAGTGCAGTATGGGAAGACAACACCATCGCCCATGCTTCCTCCTCCCAGAAGCCCCCCTGCCTCCCAGAGGTCTGTGGACATCAATCCCTCTGAAGAGGGGCCATTCTGTGAGTTATAAGAGTGATCACTACATATACTAATTCTTTAATGTGTCCAGGACACGAGCTTCCTGTGGAACTGCACACACCTTTTTGACAGTAACCCCATATAGAAGCTACAATATCACATCCATTTTACAGGTAGGAATCTAAGTCTCAGAGAGGCCGACAGCCTGCCTCAATGCTGATTACATATATGAGGCTCTCCAGGGTTCTGCCTCCATCATGAAAAGCATAGAAAGAAACCTCCTGTCAAACGCTGGCTCTCAACCTTTTTTGGCTGTGCCACTTTGCCATTCTGGTTAAGGAGGTTTGGCTGTGTTCTCTCCTCTCTGACCCTTGAGGAAACTGAACCCTCGGGACTCTTGTTTTTCTGAACCTCTCTGAACTAGCTAATCGCCCCATAATGTCCAAGATAATGTCTCTGCTAGGGGTTTGCTTTCCGGTGCCAAAATTGCCTCAGGTGACCCACAACAGGCTTTAAAGGCTGGCTGGCACAGCAATGTCTATCCTCCCGTGGCAGGGTCAGCACGCCATCTGGTGGCTCCTAGCAGGCCTCGACGTGGCCAGACCGAACAGCCCATGATGTGGGAGAAGCCGGTCCAGATCTGGTGGCAGAGCTGAAGGGTTCAGAGAGAGGAAGTGACCAGCGTTATGTTGCACAGCAAAATGGAATGCAGATTCCTGAACCATCCCTCACGCACCTCTTGGGCAGCAAGCCATGCTTCCCTGATTTGCTGCAAGCCGAGTGTCTAGGAGCAGGATGCAGCCTTCAGTTCTGGGAGATTTGCCCCACTTGCAGGATGCTCTCACTTTGTTCCTGTAACTTTTGTTTTTTATTCTGTTACCTTTATGAGTAGGTAAGCTTACACGTTGTATAAAATTCAAGAAGCACAAAAATGCTTGCCATGAAGAGGGAGTCTCTCACCCCAGGACACCACCACTCAGTTACCTGTTTCCACATGTCCAGCCAGACTTTCCATATACTTACAAATACTTGTAGACCCTTGCATCTCTGCATGAAACACCAAACATACATAGTGCTCTCCACACAGCTGTGCACACAGGGAGTATCTTGTCTCTTATAAACTGACACTGTGCAGTATATGGAGTTGACATCATTTAGTTAATCCTTTCCTAATAGGCATTAGGTGACTGCTAATGTTTTAGAGGACATCAAGGGGCTCCCAATAGCCATCCCAATAGTGAAATTTTTTTGTGAGGTGGGGAAACATGTTAGAATAAATTTTTGGACATGGATCTGTTGGGGTTTTCCATTAGGATTCATTTTGGCTCTTAACCCAAAAAACTCAAGCATGATAAAAGTGTAAACATATTTTTCATTATCCCATGCAACAACAACAAAATGTCCAGCAGCATATAGCCCAGGGACACACAGCAACTCCATGCTAGGACATGGGGTGTACACTTGTGATTTTTGTAGACATAATCAAATTGTCCTCTTCTGAGGTTATGTACTGTCTTGACATCAGTGTATCATTTTCCAGCATCTTACCCATCATCTTCTTATCCACTCAGGCCTGGGAAATGGTAGGTAAGGCACTAACTGCCCTGCCTGGTGACGATAGTTCAGTCCCTAGGACCCAATGATGGAAGGAGAGAACCAACTCCTGCAAGTTGTCCTCTGGCTTCCACAAGAGACTGCACACACTCATTTGCACATACATAATAAATAAATACAAAAAGGAGATCTTTAAAACCAATGAAATTACTGTTAGACAGGTGAGAAGGATGTTCACTATGCTATAGCATCCCTTTAGGAGGCATGATGATAAGCAGCCTCTCATGGTTCCCCAGAGAAACTTCCTTTTGACCTGATAGTAGGATTGTACTCACAGACTGTTTTCCTTTTATGTTTAATCTTGTTTGTATTGGATTTTTGTTCACATCGCTAACACACCAATTGTCCTCTGACCTGCACACATGCACTGTGGCCCATGCCCACACACGTACAATAACTAAAGTGTTTTAGAGAGGGACAAGGGAGTTGTGGTGTGGGATACTGACATCCAAACATGGTATAGCTTGAACTCAGGAGCTGTTGTGGTTAGCATCCTGTCATGGAGCGGGGAGGGTCTCAAGTTTGTCCATAACTGGTAGAGTCTGGTGGAGGCAAAGGCATTTTCTTCAGGAGTGTAGGTGCCTGTGTGCCTGTGAACAACCCTAATGAAACTCACTGTGTCACACACAGAGAGACGTGAAAGAAGAAGACGGACATGAGAAAGAGAAGCAGTGGGGATGGGAGAGGAAAACAGACATTATATACCTATGAGAGGGTCATAATAAGACCCACTGTGTATGTGTGATTTACATACAATAATAAAGATAAAACACTAAAGGTGAACGCTTGATGTCTCTGCCTCCATTTGACATCTATCTCTTGCTCCAGCAATCACCTTGGGTTCCAGAAACAGCCGGTTTGCCAGGTAAACATCTTGTGACAAGAATCACCCCACCCAGGAGGCAGCAGCTTTTCTACAGAGGACGAGGTGAGACCTGACCATTCTCAATATAATGACCAACCCGATCACAGTAACTGAGACTGATTAACTCGCTGTGCTCTTTGCCCCCCTGCTCCGGTCCTTTGCTATACCTTCTGGGAGTTCCCATGAATTACCCAAAAGTGGGATATTGACTTCCAAATACGGCGGGGCTAGCGACACTGGTTCCCTTGTCTTCCTGATAAGCTGTGTTGATTAGAGTTCCTTCCTGTTCACTACTGTGGGGTTCAGGCTGCAGCCACTGAAAGTCACAGAATATTCTCCAACTCAGCGTCTTTCTGGCTATGCCTTGCCTTGAGTTACTCTGTTTTACAAAACCCCAGTTTCCTCCATCTTGCATTCTGAATGCAGAATGACCCAGCGTCTTGTTTATGTAAGTGAAGAACCAGATTCCACCCAGCACAGGGCAGAAGACGCCAGCTAGTAGCTGACTTGTTTATACAAATAAAGTACTTAAACAAAACAGTATCACCAAAAAGCCAAAACCCGAACCCCAGGTTAGTGAACTCATCAGACTTACCAAACCAAGGGGAAAAAGCAACCCTCTTTCCTGGCTGTATAAAGAGCTATGGGTGCCCACTATCGGCCTTCAAACCATCCAATGCACCCCACAGGCTCCCAACTCTGCCTGGGGACTTTGGCTCAGCCCATTTGAATCACAATCCCTCCACAGCAGCCCTGCATCTCTAGCCAGTTAGAACCAACTCTGTAACTGGGCCGTGCCACCAGCAGTGTATCTAGCCACTGGTGGTGATCCTCCTCTGTCAGCCTGACAGCACACCTTCAAGGAGCCCTCTTTGAGTCCTCTGCCCTCGTCCACACTTTCATAACTATTCTGTCATGAACATAAAAATATAGAGTATGACTATATAGTCACATGTATTTGTGTATGAAGTATAAAGTATGATCAATCAAAAAGTTAATATTAGTAATTAAGATTGGAATAAAAAATTAAAAAAAAAAAACAACCTATGACTGTCAATGTCATGCCTGTCAAGTGAAATAGATAGCCCTTAGGTATTAAAGTCTATGAAATTCGGGCTGGAGGATGGCTCAGTAGTTTAAAGCTCATACTGTTCTTTTAGAGAACCCAAGTTTGGGTTCCAGCACCCACACTGGGTGACTCACAGCTGCCTGAAACTCCAGCTCCAGAGGATTCAATACCCTCTCCTGGACTGTGTGGAGACTGTACTCATGAGCATATATGCCCACACAGAGATACATATATACATATAATTAAAAATGAAATAAATCTTTAAAAAAATAAAATCAACAAAAATCGACATAGCTTGTTTATTTATCATTATCCAATCAATCCAGATGCCCAAGTGTGGTGGGCACAAGTCTTTAATCCCAGCATTTGGCAGGCAGAGGCAGGCAGATCTCTGTGAGTTCAAGGTTAGCCTGGTCTACTTGGTTACGTTCCAGGAGAGCCAAGGCTGTGTAGAAAGACCACCTCTCAAGATTAACTAATTAACTTGTCCAGGATTCTGATAACATAGAGTCAACTTAGGTGGCTAGATAAGATGCCACAGACCAGGTACAGAGCTGGTCCTAAGTACAGAGCTGGCTTGAAGGCCGAGCTGCTGTGGAGGGATTGTGTTTCAAACAGTCTGAGCAAAAGTCCCAGGATAGAGTGTTGGGTTGCCATATTGGGTGGTCTGGTGATGTCATGGTAGGTGTGTTGGCTCGTTTGGTGACAGGCTGGTGGGTGCATGGGTGCATTGGGTGGTTTGGTGATGGACTGATGGACGCCTCTACAGTGCCACATTAGATGTCCCCCTTTTCTATGGCTAGGGAAGATGGTGGTTTTGTTCCTTGACATGGTGAGTTTGGGTTTCCTTGGTGTGGCCTCAGTTTTTAACTCTGGTATGTGATGGGGTTGAACCAGATGAGAGGTTTTCCCAGAGAGACTCACACTTATGCTTTTTGTATAGGGGAACACTCTTTATACAAAAGTGGGGAAGGATCTCTACCTGTCTGGGTCTCAAAATCTACTATCAGTGCCTTGCCGCAGACTAATAGAGTGGGTTCTCTTCTTCATCCCAATCAGAGATGTGGTTAAGATTGAGAAGCCTGAGGCTCCTAGGATGAGGCTGGCATCCAACCCTGCTGGTGTCAGTTAGCAAGATAGGAAGAAACTAGCAACCCCAGCCCTGGGAAGGTAGAGACAGGAGGATCCTGAGTCTCGAAGGCGGCTGCAACATTTAGTAATTTCCAAACCAGTGTGACCAGTCAGGTTGGCTGCTTGGTAATTTCCAGGCCAGTGGGAGAAAGATGAAACAAAGTGAGAGTTAAGATGTGAACTCTAGGGCTCATAACCATCCATAATGAGATCCGGTGCCATCTTCTGGCCTGCAGGCATGTATCCATAATAAATGCAGGCTGTATACATAATAAATAAATCTTTAAAAAAAATTGTGAACTCTATGGCCAAGGGAAACTGAGCCACAGCTTAGGTATTTGCAGTGTTCCTGCCAAACCATAGTGGAGTAGAAAACCCACTTATGCTAGAGTAACATCCGTGGCTTTAGTTTTGGGGCCTTTCATTGCCTACAATGACCCTTGTCCCTACTGGAGGCAAAAAATGGGCACTTGACTCGGCCATAGTTCTGTCTTCCAGGCAGAGCTTGAAGACTCTTCTTTCCTGGGCACAACCACAGCTCTGAGGGCCACACAGCCTCGGGAGAGCCCCAACGAGTCATCTCCACTGGGGCAGAATAGATGTTAGGAGAAAATAGATGTTAGGGATTTTTTATTTCTTTTAAAGAGGGATGAGGAGGGCCAGCAAAGTATGTACTTAGCATGCAGAGGACCCTGGTTCTATTCCTAGTACCGGAAAAGAGAAAGAAAGAAAAGACAAACCTAAAAAGAAAGCCGTGCACTCTAATCCCAGCAGTCACAGGGCAGAGGCAGGTGGGTCTCTGGGAGTTCAAGGATAGCCTGGTCTACATTTCAATTTCCAGGCCATACTCTGTCCAAAGAGAGAAGGAGGAGAGGCAGGGAGAGAGAGCAAAAATAACCAAAAAACTAAAAATAAAATAAAAAAGAGCCTCAATTTGTCCTGAAATTGTCCCCTAGCCTCTGCATATGCACACACATGCACACGCACACACACACACACACACATACATGCATGCAAACACACACATGCACACATATACACACATGCATACACACACATGCACAGACATACACACATGTACATGCACATGTGCGCATGCACACACACACACACACACACACACACACACACACACAATCATAATTAATCCAGCTTAGTATTGTCCCATGTAGTATCAGGCCAATAATAACTTTGTCAACGAACTCCAGGTCATATTACCTAGTGACATTGTGACCGTGTTAGTATTTGATAGCAGCCTGTGGTGTTCACTCATTCACACCTAATGACACATATCTCAGAATGTGTGACACATATCTCAGAATGTGTCCCTGTCTGAAAGTGACAAGGACTGCGATATATGAGTCACTCCTCTGAAATCAAATTTAACAGAGACTGCACTCCAGCTGAATCTGCCTTGATTCTGCTCCAAGAAGAGAGTCAAACACCAGCTTCTGGAATCTAGTGATTCACCCCAAAACAAGCGAAATGATTCACCCCAAAATAAGTGATCAGCATTGGCTAGAAAGAGAGGGGGTGGTAGAGGAACAGAGATAAGAAAGAAAAAGATGCTTGAGCATGGCCGTATGTGGGCCTGACGCTGGAAGGAGCTTCTGGTCACCATGGAAACCAGCTGTAACGTCAGGCAAGAGGAGCTATGGACTAGTGTCCACACCTGTCTGCTAGTGTGGACAGTCCACTCATCTCCCCCATGGAGTAAACAAGCCACACACTATCCTTGTCAGATCTGACCTGGTTCCCTTGCCCCAATTTCTCCTCCAAGGTATAACCCACCCTTCTTTCTCTTACGTGTCTTGCTTTTCTGTCCAACCACAACCCCAGATGGCTGTCTTTCAATACCACCTTAAAGGGAGGGGTCGGCAGCACACCCAGCCTGTCCAGAGGGGAGATCACACTCCAGCCAGGGAACTGGATGGAGGGAGGGGAATGACCCCAGGATATGCAGCAAAAACTGTTTTTAAAATCAAGTTTGACTTTGCCCATCTGGCCACCTATCTATGTCCTTCCCAAGATAAAATAATTCTTTTCTAATCCAGAATATGATTAAATTGGTCGGGGAAATGTTTAGGCTTTTAGACAAGCCACAAGCAGACTGGCAGTCGGCTGAATACAAAAGCAGGGTCTGAAGTAAGCATTTATTTGGAACTGGAAGTTAGAGGCCCTTTGAAGGTAACATGCAAATTTGTTGACAATGCTCCTGGTCTACAGGAGATTGACTTAAGTTTATGCAGTGTGTGATGTGCTCTTTGATGGCCCAGCCTGAGTTTTTGTGCTGCCTTCTAGATGGATCTTACAAACTAATCCTCGCTGGCTGTTTTGTGCCCACTTCTATCTGTCCTCTTTGATACTCAAGCTGTAAACACTGTTTCCATTTTGCAGAAAGGAAAAGTAGTGTAGATTTTGTATAGCTTCTGTGGGAACCCAACCCACCTGCAATTTGCTTCCTGAGGCCTTGAGGCCTCAACCCATCTTCCTGCCTAGGGTAGGCAGGCATGCTAATCCAGCCAGTTTTCATCTCCAAGGTCCATTCCAGCTCGTAGGAAAGACCTGGAAACTCTGTAAGTCACTCACTGGAGTGAGCACTGTCTAACCACTCCAGGACATCCACATGGTCTTTCTACAGAAAGTGGCTAGCTGGGCAGTGGTGGACCATGCCTTTAATCCCAGCACCTGGGAGGCAGAGCAGGCAGATTTCTGAGTTCGAGGCCAGCCTGGTCTACAGAGTGAGTTCCAGGACAGCCAGGGCTACACAGAGACACCCTGTCTCAAAAAAAAAAAAGAAAGAAAGAAAGAAAGAAAGAAAGAAAAGAAAAGAAAAGAAAAAGAAAGGAAGAAAGAAAAGGAAAAGAAGTGAAGAAAGAGAGAAAGAAAGAAAGAAAGAAAGAAAGAAAGAAAGAAAGAAAGAAGAGGCACCGCCTCTCTTCCTGAAGCTATCCTTTTCTCCCTTCAAGTCCCTGTTTAAAACTTTTCTGAATCCCAGTTTCACAAGACTAAAGCCCTTGCTTGATGGGCCACACCCACCTATTAAACATTACTAATAAAAGAGTTGACAAATGTCAGTATGTTTACTTAGGAGTTTAGAAGCCTTTCCCAAGAACCAAGAACCATCTAAGAATAAGATCAAATACCTATTCATGGTGGTACACACTTACAATCCCAGCACTTGGGGTTACAGAAGGAAGGATCAGGAGTACAGGTCATTCTCAGCTATGTAGGAAAGCCAGCCTGTCTTAAGGACAGAGGAGGAGAAGGGAGAAGAGGTGGAGGAGAGAAAGGCAGAGGAAGAGAGAAAGTCATTTCCCACTTCTACATTTGGTTTCTTTGCCAGTAAACTTTCTCTACTACAAAACTCATTGCTTTTAGTGTATGGTATTTTTGGTGAAATGGGCTAGTTCACTGACAGGCTGCTATGTAAACTGAGGCAGAGGTCAAGCTCTGGACCACAGGCTTTAACACTACCTGATCTAAAATCATTCTGATTGTCACTGTCATCGTCCACCTCCTGCCTCCCTGAGAAATCACTCCTTTCCTCCAGCATCCTTTGCCTCCTATAGGTCCTCAGATGGCATATAGTCAATGTCCATCCCTTTCCTCCACGGCATCCTGAACTTCTCAAAAGCAATGACCTTGACTGGCTACTCTGGGAGCGGTACTTGACTCTCTGGACCTTACACTTGGTGGGCTCTATGTGCCTTTGCCAATAAATCCTCCTATGTACCAGACTCCAGAGACAGCTCTTTGATGAATGCTCACAGCATGATATAATTAATTAAAATTCACTTTCTAATGTGGCTCTAGAGACAAAGACTGCTCTGTTAGTGACATCATGTCGGGTTAGTGACATCAAGGTCATTAGTAATGTTTATGTCAGGCAAGTATCCTTGGCCTGAACCTATGGGAAAATAGTCCAGAGTCCTATTGTAGTCGATAAGAACTGCCTCCCATGGTGGGGGGGGGGGGACTTGGCAGATGGTGTCCCTTTAGGACACAGTTGTGTTTCATCTATGTCTCCAATGCCTCAGGAAACAGTTTTGGATAAATTATTACTTCCTTTGAAATAACACAAAACTAAAGGTACTATGGGGGACACATAGCTCATAAGAAGTCATCTCTTGGATCTTTTATCCCTGGCTTCACTGAAGAAGTGAAGTGAAGTGAAAAAAAAGAAGTGAAAAATTTTGTGAAGAAAAATTCTGGAATGTTCTGTAGGTCTAAGACCTATCCAACACATGACCCCCCCCCCTTTTTTTAAGACAGGTTTCTCTGTGTAGCCCTGGCTGTCTTGGAACTCACTCTGTAGACCAGGTTGGCCTGGAACTCAGAAATCCACCTGCCTCTGCCTCCCAAGTGCTGGGATTAAAGGTGTGCGCCACCACTGCCCGGCCACACATGACCCTTCTTGCATGAAAGATGTTTCCCTTTCTGTATCATAGCCTCCTATATTTTTGTTCAAGACTCTACTCACAATACATTCTCTATCTCATTCTAAAACAGGTGTTACAATCCCTTGAAGATTCTTTTTCTGAGTCTATACTACCCATGTTCACAAGTTCAAGGCAACCTGGAAGAAGTGGTCAAGAGACCCTTTTTTTCATACTTGCAGTAATACGATCTTCAGAATACGATCTTCAGAAACAGAGGAACTATGTATGGTAGGTCAAATGGTCATCAAGGGTATTTGGGGGTTTTTGTTTTTACCTGTGGTAGGACATGAGCTGCCTGTCATATGGACAAGGAACAGGAAGGTAGGCAGCTAGCAGCTGAGAACCCACTCCCCTAAGTTGTCCTCTGACCTCCACACGCACCACACAAGCCTTGAAAGTGCCCTCCAATAACACACAAGTAAATAAATTAATGTATTTTTTAACAAACTGATAGCCAGTCATGAAATGGAGTCCATCTTGGAGTACATAGTGAGCTGGAAGACATTCTGGTTAATATAACAAAATCTTGTCTCAAAAACTAAATAATTAAATGCTAGAAATCCTCTACACACAAACCGAGGACTGGTCTTTCTCTGGGGACGCTTCTGAACAGTATTTATAGGGGTCCTGAAGGGTAAGTGGGGGAGCTTAATGCAGGAACTATACAAAAGCCATAGTGTTTTATCTTCAAGTCCACACCCCCAACACACACATAAATACATGTACACACAGACACACACACACACACACACACACACACACACACACAAACATACACACACACCACTGCCACTCATAAACATAACCTTAAATCCTTAGGCTTCTCTGGGTTTAGGTTTTCGTTTTATTTTAATTATTTGTTTACTTAGTTAGTCAGGCTGGTTTCAGACTCCTTACATAGTGGAAACTGGCTTCCACTTTTCAAGTGCTAGGAATGCACACTCAGTTTGTGCTTTTTAGTTTTAGCTGTTAAAACACCCTACTGGAAGCTAGAATTCGACTCAAATGCCCCTTTACTGAAAGATGTGAGCAATTCAAAGGGCTAGGATCCCTAGGGACATCTCTCTCAGGACTCCAGTTCTCTGGAGATCCTGGAGAAAGGAGATTCCAACGCTGTAACTATTACCAAGTAGCCAGTCTCAACCTCTCATTTTGTTTACAAAATGCTCTAATATTGCCTTAGCATCTCTACATGACCCCAAGCGCCCATTTTACAAACCGGGAGGCCAAGGGCTGGGAGTGTACGCTGCAGAAGTACAGGGCTCACTCAGCACGCATGAGATACTAGCAGTGCAAAAAGAAAAAAGAAGCCGAGCAATGGAAAAGAAAAGAAAATTTGGTAGCCTTGGCCAGAGACCCTACACCCTGCTTCTCCCGCTCGCCTACCGCAAATCGGCGGCGGCTCCGGGGGCGGGGCCAGCGGGCGGGGGGCGGGGGCCAGTGGGGGTCATGTGATTCTCGGCCCGGAAGTTCTTGAGTAGGAGACACCACATCCCGGGTGACCCGGGTTGGAGCTGCTAGTTCAAGTGGTCTCTCGTGTCCCCCACTATGGCCTGGACTAAGTACCAGTTGTTCCTGGCCGGGCTCATGTTGGTCACCGGCTCCATCAACACACTTTCGGCAAAGTGAGTCTGGGTCAGGCCGGGAGGGACTTGCTGGGCCGGTGGGTGCCGACACCGGCGCCCTGTACCCTGCCCGTCCGCTACTCTCCAACCCTACCAGCCCTCCACATTACCGAGAGCTCAGTCGCGCTGGTGTGGGGGTGAGAGGGCGGAAGAAAGCGGACATCTGAAGGCCACTTTGATTCGCGGTCACTTCTATCTCTGAGCCTCAGTTTCCTCATCTTTGAACCGAAGGGTTGAATCAGTTCCTCCCGGCGGCGCTCAAGGCGCTGCGGTCAGAGACTGAGACTTCCTGCAAGGGGGCTGGGGGCCTGCCAAGGAAGCACCGGCGCTCATAGAGTGGCCAAGCTGAAGGGATGGGCACGCCAGGAGAAGGTGGCCATGGGGTCGTAGACTACATGTTGATGCTTAGGTGGGACTAATGTGTGGCAGGAAAGAGAAAGGCCAGCTCCAAGCGGCTTGTTCACAGCATCAAATGCCCAGCTGTACTTTCCCCCTCCATAATCAGAGGGCACATCACATTGTTGAACGTGGGAGAATTGAAAAAAGAGTCAGGGTGGTAAACGCAAAGGTTTACCTGAGGCTGGAGCCACTCTGAGGCTCTGCTTACAGTGAGAACACCTAGCAGATGCCGTCAAGAGAGGCAGGTGGTACAAGCCAGTCCCAAAGTGAAGCCACAAGGCTGACTGACCCAGAGCATCAAAAGAAAGTGTCTGTCTGGAGAGAAGGGTCCTTAACCCAAACCAGGAAGATAGCTGGGTACTTCTGCTCTGGTGTGTGGGAGTAACAGTCTTCAGCAGGTTGAGAGCTAAGACCCATGCATCACAAAGCTGAGAAACCCAGCATGGTCTCCTCCATTACTGGCAGAAAGACCTATGCTTTAACTTGACAGTTCTTGCCTCAAGGCAAGGCCTTTCTTCATCTCTTCGACGTCCAAAATCCTTAGTGTGCCGGCATCATCTATCCTTGGTCCAGTGTGCACGTGGGCAACAGTGAACAATGCTCCTCTCTGAGTCCAGCTTCAGTTTCTTACTGTCCCAGCTAGGAAAGAGTTGGTGTGGTAGCTCCCAGTAAAAGGCCTCTGGGGCTGTGCTCTGGGTTTCCTGGGCTTCTGTGCATTGAGAAGCTGGCTGTGAGCTTGGTGTAGCCATTTCTTATTTACTTCTCAGGATTTTTGGATCTAACAAAGTCTGTCAAAATCTGTGAAGTGCCCAGGAGAGAAATGGGCACTCATCAGGAACCGTAAGTGTGAGAGAGAAGCAGCAGCCAGGAGAAGGTTCCTGTCTCAGAGATGTTTAATATCGGAAGTAGAAGAGACAGATGTGTCCACGTGTGCCAATCAAAATGGGCCTTCTCCCTTCCCCTAAAGGAGGACACCATCTGTGGAACACAGAATAGGACCTATGCAGTTCTTAGGCTTATCTCTAGGTGTCTTGGGATGAGATTCTCACACCAGCCAAGGACTGTTCCTAATGTTCAGAGTGTCTATTTGCCTGTCCAGGCTGCTGTTCCCAGAAGGATCCAAATGGTCATTTACTGCTTAGATAAACCATGCTGACTCAGTCCTTCCTTTGAAAACCTCCAAACCGGTTAGGTAGAGAGCCAAGGAATCCTCAGTCCCAGGAAGCCCCACCCTCTGGAGGCTGCTGGAGAGTCAGGAGGACTCCTGGTGAGTGTCTTCAACCTTTGATCCTATCCTTAGCCCATCACCTTTCCTGTGGCCTCTCAGGAGCCCTGTCCCCACCCCCCATCCTGAGAGAGGGCCCAGAGCTGGACTGCAAACATTGGTCTAAAGGAAACAGTGAGAAAGATACCCTGAGAGACAACAAGCTTACCAGGATGTGAGATACTGGTTGAAAATGGCATCGCTGGCCAGTGGTTTCCACTAGCTACAGCCAGGGCAGCCAGGGCACAGCACCCAGGCCTACCAAGCTACAGGCCATCTACCTTGGCATCCTTTCACGTGATCTCGGGGGAGGAAAGTAGATGGGTTCATCGTCCCTGGATGGGAAACTGAGGCACAGAGAGGTTTAGTCTCCTGCAACTCAGTTCCCAGGTGATGACTTCAGTCTGTGTCCAAGAGTTTCAACCCTAGAACCCAGGCCCTAACCTCCAGTTAGGGCAGATACCTTACCATCTGTTTTGGAAGACTAGCTGGTTATCTGTTTATCTTTTGAAATACCGTTTCACTGTACAGTCTCTAGCTGGCCTTGAACACAGGACCTTCCTGCCTTCACCTCCCAAGTAATGGGTTTACAGTCATATACCACCGACCCTATGGACATTTCCTTATTGTTATGAACAGAAATCATCCAGTCTGATCCCTACAATTTACAAAAGAAGTTGCTTTTTGTGACTTAGCTTACTGACGTCAGGATTGGTACCTAGGCGTCGATGTTAGTCCCAAAGTCCTAGCTCTGTGAGCTTCCTATCTCCCCACTGTGCCTAGAATCGGCAGTCCTATCCATGGCACCTTCTGCTTCCATCCCCACCTTCAGGGTACCCCCCCCCCCTTGTGGGGACTAGACAGCAAGCCTCACCCAGGTCAGAGATTCCTGTCCGTCTTCCCACTGGCTCATTGTAAGAACCTCTGGCAGACCTGGGCATGTAAGGAGCTCAAGCTGCCTTTCCCAGAGTCCCCAGGGAGATTGGCAACCTCACATGAGAAGCGCTGCCTACTCTTGTGGGGACCACAGGCCAGCTCTCTTCTGCCCGCTCAGCATGCTTCAGAAGACCACAGAGAGCTATCACATGCCCATAGGGAGAAAACCCACACTTCGGCCTTGAATAATCCTACGCCCCTCTGTAAGCGTCAGCTAAGGTCCCCTCCCTGGGAAGTTTTGCTTCTCCTTTTAGTGGCTGTTTCCTCGTGTTCTCGCTAACCACTTCTGCTGACCATAGTCTCGAGCCAGCATGTCTGCCTGACCTGACCCAGCGCCCATGACAGGTCCCACCTCTGAGCCTCACGGCCCAGATGCAACTAAGGTTCTCCATAAGAAGAACCAAAGTCAAACAGGCCCTCAAAGCTCCCTCCTCAGCTCCTGAGGCCCCGCCCCCAGCTCCTGGGGGTTGAAGCATGCCCAGCCAGGGAGGGCTTATGAGCCTGACTTGCCTCCGCCTGTGGGCACCAGACCCTGTGTGGCAACACCAGGCCTCTGTTAGAGAAGAAGCCCCCACTGTCCGTTCAGCTTTTGTCTTCAGCACCTACCCTTTGGGTTCTGTGAACGGCTTGGCATTGTTGCTTCAGTGTGGCTACGGGACCAGCTAGCTTGTGAGAGCCTGTCAGGAGGTCAGTGCAGTAGAACAGAGAGAGCGTCAGATTTGGAAGCTGTGTGATGAATCTCCGCCCTGTTCCCCTACAAAACTACAGGAGAGTCTTACAGCAATGAGAGGGCTCACCTGTTGGCCTACTTTCTCCCTGTCTGACCGTTGCTGAGAATTGCTGAGAATCGTCTCTGCCTAGAGCCGATAGCGAAACTACAGCTAGCACCTCACACTGGCCGGACTCTTCACTCACCAACTGTGTATCCTCTCGTGGGGGAAATCATGGCCCTTCTAAAGACCTCTGGATGAAGCTGGGCCGTGGTGGTGCATGCCTTTAATCCCAGCACTTGGGAGGCAGAGGCAGGTGGATCTCTGAGTTCAAGGCCAGCCTGGTCTACAGAGTGAATTCCAGGACAGACAGGCCTACACAGAAACCCTGTCTCGAAAAACCAAAAAAAAAAAAAAAAAAAAAAAGGACTTCTGGATGAGAGAAAGACGCTGTCTCACTGTTAGACAACCTATGTGTTCAGGGGGAAGTGGCACCAGTTATGCAGGAATCAGCAGTGACTGGACATCTGAGACCTTTCTTCAGTCTCTGCCACCCCTGGGTACACAACTTTACAATGCTGAGCTTTGAGTGTGGGCAAGGGAAAGCCCTCTGCAAGTGACTCACGGCCCAGCAGAATTAGTCACCCCACAGCCTGCCTGCTGACACTCAGGGAACCCTGAGAGAAGCCGGCCTCTGCCAGCTGAGGGTCTACCCTCCTAAGGCTTCACATTAAGGTGTCTAGAGAAAACAGGCCCACCTGCAGGACTGGCTATCTCCTCACCTCAGGAGAACCAGGCTAGAGTAAGAAGGCGGGGGAAAAGTTGAAGGGTGAAGGCACAGAAGCTGGACGCTAGCATTTCCAGCAGCAGCCCTGTTGTATATTGTGAGTCCTGTGGCTCATCTTGAACCCTAGATATCACCATCTGTCAAATAAGGTTTTTTGTAGAATGATAGCCAAGTTTCTTTTTTTTTTTTGGTTTTTTTTTTTTTTTTTTTGGCTTTTTGAGACAGGGTTTCTCCGTGTAGCCCTGGCTGTCCTGGAACTCACTTTGTAGACCAGATTGGCCTCGGACTCAGAAATCCGCCTGCCTCTGCCTCCCAAGTGCTAGGATTAAAGGTGTGCGCCACCACCACCTGGCTAGCCAAGTTTCTTTTAGCTCCACATGTCATGGCCATGGAACTTCGGAGACACTGCACAGAACTGCGTTAGCCTCACCTGTCTCAGGTAGCCGTGGATAGCCGGAGGCTGCGTGTGTTGTGTTTTATAAAAAAGAAAAGAGCCAAGGATATGTTTGATAGAAGCATGGTATGGTGAGGTGGGAGAGGTGCTTCTGCGGGCCCATGCCCAGGCATCCCTTCCCCTGAGAGACCAGCCATATGATGGATAGAGTGTAGAATAGAGTTTATTTAGGGCCCGGGGAGGGGAGTTGGAAGAGAGGGGGAGGGTAGAGACGAGAATAAGGTAGCAAGAGAGCAAGGAGGGGGCAAACAGCCCCTTTTATAGTAAGCCAGGCCTACCTGGCTGGTGCCAGGTAACTGGGGGGTGGAGCCTAGAAGGAATGCTAACGGCTCCCCCAGGAACTTGCAAGCCAAAGCCCAGTGAGACTACAGTAGCCCCACCCAGGGGAAGGTGGTTCTGGCCGCCTGGGGAACGGGAAAAGGACATGACAGTGTGTGTACCCCAGAGGCCTAGTTTATAGGACTTGTATTATCTACTACCTTTGACACCTGTCAGCATTGGCTTGGGAATCTCTGGAACCTACCTGGTTCCGGATGTGTGTGACTGAACACTGACCTCCTGTGTGTTCTCTCTGTTTCTGATAGTAAACTGCATCAGGGCTTGACCTGTGTGTACATTGTCAGCTGGGAAAACCCAAACTTCTCTCTGCATCCTGAGCCTGAGTCACCCTCTGAAAATGACAGTCCTTATAAGGCTTAATCAGACCATCTGTGCAGTGTGTTCTGCACAGGCCTGGCACAGGCAGTGCTCAAAGAGTTGCCTGTTTAAAAAAAAAAAAAAAAACCCATGTGTATGGTGGTGCATGCCTTTAACTCCAACAGAGGCAAGTAGATCTGTGTGAGTTTGAGACCAGCCTGATCCTCATTTCGAGTTTTTAGCCAGTCAGGGCTACATATTGAGACCCTATCTCAAAGGAGAAAAAAAATCTTTTGGGCTAGAGAGTTGTTGGGGAGGCACGGCAGGGTATCAAAGTGCCATGACTTTAAGGGTCATAGCTATCATCCACAGACACTTTGAGGATGGATTTGGGATCTCGTCTGTGAAACATGCATGGTGAGCCAAGACCCCTACTCTTGTCTCCTCCCAGGCCTGAAGACTTACACTGGGCTGGTAGCTGACACCTAGTCCCTTGGATAGGTTCTTAGATACAAAGAGATCCCATTTCTCTAGTGGGAAGCCAGCCAAGCAATACCTGTCCAGACAAACCAGGCCTACTTTGTAGAGAAAGCCTAACCACTCTTAAGGAGAAAGTCCCAACTGGGCAGCCAGCCAGCTAACTCCCCACAAGGCAAGCCCATACTGTTTCTGTTGCATCATCAGGGGCCACCTCAGACCTGTGGGAAATCAATCGTAAGGACACTGGGCCTGGGGCCGAAGCAGCTATCACATTCACAAGCTAGGGGCTGGAAGGCTTTGTCACTCAACAGAACATCGGGCTGTGCAGGGAGCAGCGTGTGGGAAGTGTGGAAGGATCTCTGCTAAACTGATTCAGACCGCAGTGAGTGTAGGGCCAGAATGAGCATTAGATGTGAGCTGTATAAGCAGCCCAGGGTGCTTCTGAGTAATGGCCACACTGCTAGAGGTCTAGAAGTCCAGGCCTAGACGGCCTTCTTAAGTGTCAGTCTGTGATCTAAAGGTATAGCACCAGGACGAGAAAATGACTTCCCTTTTGTGCTTAGGTGGCAACAATTCAGAAAGAATGTGGCTGCCTGAAGGGTTCTGGGAAGGGCTCTGGGCTGGATGGGGCCCAGTCCCACCACTGGTCTCTGTCTATGGTGGTACTCATTAGCACGTCATGCCACAACAGGTAACAGCATGCGTTAGGGCAGTGAAGAATCCAATGATCCCCTGGGCCAGAGTGCCCCTCTAGACCGGAGGCTTGGGAGGTTGGTTGGTTGGTGGCAGGTCTCTACACGTAGTCCAAGCTAGCCTCAGACTCACTGTGGAGCTCACATCAGCCTTGGCCTCTAATGCTAAGCTCACAGATGTGTGGCCTCATGCCCAGATGACCAAAGACTCTTGACACTTTTTGTGTACTGGTCCATTCAACAATCCAAAGATTTCAGAAGATGCCAAACAAGTTGCAATAAAGTTATCAGACATTAGAGAGCAACTTTGCTGCCAGTCTTGGTACATGCCTATAATCCCAGCACTCAGGAACCTGAGGCAGGAGGATTTCAAATTCAAGCCTAGATTCTATAGTGAGACTGTGGCTCAGGGAAAAGAAGAGGGGAAGAGGGAACCTCATTTCTAACCATGTATGTGTTTGCTACACTAAATCTTAAGTGGTGGCTTTAACTTTATTTTGAGGAGTAATGAATGTAGCCTATTTCCTATGAACAACACTGATGTGATAATATCTGATTTCTACGAGTTGCAGAAGCACAGGTGCTGTGACTCTAAGTCTATACAATGGTGAAATCTATCTTAAACCCCCTTACCATGGCTCCTCTGAAGAGCAGTGGCATCAAGCTCACTGTGAGTCCAGCTGCCAGTCTGACCGTCCCTCTGTCTGCTGCAGGTGGGCCGACAACTTCGTAGCTGAGGGCTGTGGAGAAAGCCAGGAGCACAGCTTCAAGCATCCCTTCGTCCAGGTACCAGCATTAGCTTCCTGCCCGTCCCCCAGGCTTTATCTAGGCACCCCTGCGGCTGTTATCTTTCCTGGCCTAGGGATGAAGCTACCCTGGTTCCCCAAAAGCTATGCACCTCTCTGCTCTCTCAGAATAGAGCAGAGTCCCATGAGCACTCCTGGAAGGGCATAGCTGTCTGTGGGAGGTCTGCATGAGTCCTGATAAATGGTCCCACTGTCACTGTGTCCCCTCTGGACACATGGACACACAAGCTCCAGTGAGAAGAGTGCCTTGTATATCTCCACTGAGCTCAAAGCTTCATGGGGCAGGGGGACAATGAAAGATACCCCGTTTCAGGTCGGAGAGGACAATGAAAGATACCCCATTTCAGGTCGGGGGGGGGG